>CBVK0102502664.1:0-12859 GCA_900067695.1 Picea abies
ATGAAAGTAAGTAATCTCACAAGAATAAGAGAAGACCTTATATCAGAAAAGTATTCCTTGTTCTCTTCTTTGTCCCTTCCTTTGATCATCTTTTATCTTCCTCAAAATAAGTTGTGGTAGTTTTAAACTACCATTAGTTAAGTCATAATAGACTTAATGTTAGTTAGGGACAAATAATAATAATAAGGGTTTATTAAATAATAACTAATAGGTGGGACCCCTAATCTTTTAAAATCTTTTTAAGTTTGATTTCATCCTTGTAGCTCCATAATTTATTTTTAAAATAAATCATGCCACCTCATAAATACAAACATGAATAATCACTTGAATATTCCCTTGTGTCTCCCCAAAGTTATCCACACACACACACACACACACACACACACACACACGTGTGTGTGTGTGTGTGTATTCACACACACACACACACACACACACACACACGTGTGTGTGTGTGTGTGTATTTTTCCACCATAAAAATAAATAATATTGGCTATCCAAAAATGAAGATAATAGTACCATGCTAACTAAAAATAACACAAACATAACAAATTGTTCAATAATAATCAAAATCCATATTTACTATGAGAAGCAGTTTGTTTTTTCCGACTGTTTGTTGCCTTTTCTGCTTTGTTTGTAGATTTGATCTTCTCATTTCTTTTCTGATTGGATACATGAGGATTAACTTCACTGAGAGTTGGAGACTGTTCATTATTCTATTGGGCATGAGAGGTAACTAAATGGGAGGAGTCACTAGAGGGCTTGACATGAATGAGAACTTTTTAAACTTTGCTTGACAAAGGTTCAAGGATGGTTGTATTTAGTTTTTTACTAGCATGTGAGGATTGAGTAGGAGATGCAATATGATCAACTATTGGGCATACTGGTTATGTGGAGGTGGAGGAGGCAATGGTAATGAAACTGTAGACCAACCATGATGATGGATTGCAGGTTGGTTTAAAATTTCTTTCCAACAATCATTAACATGGACTTCTAGTTGGAGTGATACATGAGGTAGAACATGAATGCTTGATTTATTTTGATGAGGTTGGAAAGGGTGTATATGTGATCTAAGATGTGGCTGGAATACCCCTTGACCCACCAGGTTGAAAAAACTAGCTTGAAATAGTTGATTTAACTCTTGTGGGTCAACATCGAAGTGAATGGAAAATATGGGCCTCCTATTACCCCTTTTCCAAAAAAATATTTCTTCACGTGCCTCTGCCATTGCTACCTCTGTTGAAGAAAATCATTGTCTACAAGAATACTTAGATCAAAATATAGAACAAGAAAGACTAATCAACCACTAATTACTTTTTCTAAAGATAAAATAAAAATATTGGCTCTCATTATTTAACACACAAGCATGCATGCCATTAATCCATTTCTCTCCATACAACAATCATAGCCATTCTACCAATTAAGATCCTCAATTATCATTATCTAGAACATGGATATTCAATGAAATTATGGAATGTGATTTGGATTTATAATGAACGAAAAGTGTTATTTATGAAAAGGAAATAAACAATTATTGTTCTAAATAAAACTCATTCTTAATCAAGCCATTTAAATAATCACGCCATATTCATACTCAACTATAATTCTTTTTAATAATGCTCACTGTTCTAATTCAAAACTTCCTTTTCCAATTATAGAGTTTCTATGAAATCATATTTCTTTTGGAACAGGAAATGGAAAAATAATATGATTTTGGGGAAAAATGAGGGCTGTATAATTTGTGTAAAACAAAATTATGGAGGGAAGTGATAATGGTCAATGTTCTTTCCACATACAAATATGATCCATCAAACATCAGCAAATGTGATCAATTCAAACCACAAAATAAAACTCTATATTTGTCTTTTGTGTTCTTAAGAGTAAAGTTCACTAAAATAATCAATGACAGTCTGAAATTTGTTCTTATAATTCCCAACAGTCTAAAAAATCTTTTTATAATTTCTTGTAGAGAGAAACATATTTAAATTTTTGAAATTACCCATTTCAACCCTATTTCTCCATAATAAATATATTCCAAACGCAAGAATTGTTCCATCTTATGTTGATAAATATATTTTTAATTATAGAACTATGCTTTTAAAAGAGTATATTCCCTTTGAAACTGTTTGCAAAAACAAGACTTGAAGCCCATATGTCAACCAAATACCAGCATAAGATACAAATTCGACTTCACACACAGGTTTATCACTTACAACCAACACTTCCAACATGCAACTCAAAATGGTGATAAGGTCATCGAGACTGAAGGTAGGGTTTCAAATTTCTTAAAAGATATCCTTGAATTCCAAAGTAGGTTGAGATAAAAGTGCAGGTCGAAACCTTAGGTTTCGAGTTTCTTCAAAGTCATAGAACTGCAACATAAAATATGTTGGTGGACTTGACCAATAAGAGAGAGAAATATGTGTGAGCACGAAACCAAAATATACCCATATGCCCGCACCAACAAACTGAACTGGTATTACAGTGAGCCCTTTGTTTTAAAAATATAAATCACATTTCTTCCAGAAAATATACGAAGATAATCAAAACGAGAAGGCTAAGAGTGCCCTGCAAATTTCTATTTGATTTTTTTAAAGAAAATAATCTGCAGTCATAACAAAGAACCCACAGTGCCTAATAGAAGACCATACCCATAAAAAAAGAAATGCAAACAATTGTAATGAAATTCTTTCCTTATTCAAAGCTCATATTCCTTTTAAAATCCATTGTCAAAATGAAAAACCCAGGTCATGATTTCTCCCTGGTAACCCTTTTTTCTTATCAACATACAAAAAAAATCCCATCCACAACATTTCAAAATAAAATAGAGACTCATTGTCATAAAAAACACACTAAATGCAAACAACATTGATCCAATATTCAAAAGTTATCATAATAAAGAAAGCCAATATTGATGCCATAGAAGTTGAAATTTCTCATACCTATTGAATTAATCTAAATAACCACGAGAGACAATCCCAAGATCGTTATCCAACCACAACATCCCTTGAATCTACAAACCCTCGACTAACAACAACATGGTATTTCCAACAAGAAACAATGCAAAAGGTGGTATCCTCAAGAGGGAAAACCAATAAGAGTGCATTAACTCCTGTGTCACCTCAACATTCATCAAGATTCACCCACTTTTATCAACAACCAACCAACACTTACTTGGTGCAAAGCACTTACTTTCTAGCTCGGATTCTAAATCAAACCTTGGTACTATGCATTGATCCCATAACCATATCAAAGAAATATAGCACACTTATAACTATTTTGAATTGTCACTGTTTATATATCGTCTATATCAACTTACCAACCAAACGTCGTGGAGTATGATACCCATAACATATATGAATTTAACTCTAAGTTGGGTTCATTCACATTTTGCATGTGACAACTTTATATGATATCATATGTGATATATATGCATGGAATAAGTTGACCACCCTTTTTTTAAACAAAATTCCACAAGCCATGTTAAAATATACAACTTAAAACCTTATAATCATAAGTGTCATAATTCTGGTGCCAAAGGACTTTCACTTTTTCCTTTTATCATGGAGACAAAATGTTTAATGAAACATGAGGATAAGGAGTCTCATAAATTGCTGACAAAGAACCATTCATGCATATGAGAAGAATAAAATACCACGTTGTATTTTAATTTAACCAATTGTTTGTAGGTCGCATTTCTTTTTCAAAAAACAAGGAGAAAAATCAACTTAATGCATCTTCTCTAAGGGTCCCACCTATTAGCTAGATAATATAGTAATAGAAATAATATAAAGCATTGCAATGTTTTGCAGGAAAGATTCTTGTTGTGCAATATTTTTCATCGACACAACTCCTTTGCAATATTTCACTTGGGGTGCTGAGCATATCCCTCCATCAAACCCCTCTCTAGGAAGTGGATATTTTCCATATTCCAAGGCATTTTCTGGGGATATTCCTTTCATGGGGTGGAATAATCAAATGGGTGGAATTTTTTAGTCTTTCGGCATTATTTTAGGCTTGAAACCTTTTACATTATTTGTTAATCTAGGGAGTAGTTATTTCCCCTCTTTCAATATGTCGAAAAAGGGAAAAAACTTTCCAAGGTTCATGGAATCACATGCAAGGAGACTTTTCTTTGCATGGAATGTTAGTAGGGGGAAAGCATTTATAAACTTATGTAATCGTGATGAGTCGTGGATATCCTTCTTATGGTAAGGGAAATCATGGTTTCTATTAGAACCGTGTCCATTATACAATCTCTTCTTGGAGACCTAGTGCCAGTAACAATCCAGGTTATTATTTTTTGGGTTCCAACCTCGAAAGTTAGAATTCCATGTCACAACTGTGACTCCCTTTTTTTGGAAATGTTAAACTCACTAATTTTTTCTAAAATCACAAATGATCTGGTGTGTCATAACCGTAATTGGCCTTCGATCTTGACCAAACTCCCATCGAAAATTCTGAAATTTGAAGGGAAATTAGGCGAGGATATGGGTGATCATGTGATGATGTTCCACTTATGTTGTTCTTAGAAATCACTGATGGATGACTCCATTAGGATAAGACTATTTCAATACACCCTCACTAGGGTTTCCAAAAAATGGTACATCAGACTTCAAGGATCCTCCTTCCACAATTTTCATGATTTGGAAAATGTTTTTCTTAACCATTTTCAACTTCCTCTTTGGTATGATTCCAATACTGATCTCTTGTCTACATTTAGGAAAGATAATGCTACTCACATCTCCGACCACATACAATATTGGTGGATAAGGAAGAGGAAGATAAAGTCTTAGATTCCTCTCCATTTTCTTCTAGAATGGTTTCTAAAATTGTTTTTTCCTTATATCTCCAATTATGTCTCTCTTTCAGGAGTGACATCTAAAGAGGAAGCCATTTTTAGATCCCAACAAATAGACCTAATCTATTCTCAGACTAGGGTCTTATACGGAATATTTCCTAATGCATTGAGATCCAGTACTAATTCTCATAAACCCAAGCCTGTACCACATGTTGATGGCATTGTTGGTTATTTCGGTAATGACGTTGTAGATCTAGTTGCACACTAGATGAAATAGATAACCATTCATTCTCCTACAACTAGTCAAGCTCATGGTTCAACCACTCCCCCTCCCCAAAATTCTTATGTACATATTGTGCATATTACTAATCCAAATGGTAACCAACCTAAAGGAAAAAATAAAAACAAGGGTAAGAAGGGAGGTTGGAATAACAATAATGTGAGTAAACCCAACAACAATGTTGGTGGGGACAAGAAGGAAAAGAAGAAGGTTAAATTTCCTTATAATATGTGCATATATGATCATCTAGCACACCAATGCCCCAAAATTATATAGGCCTAACGCTTTTAGAACAAAAACAACATGATGTGTTAACCAACCCATGTCCACAAGGAAAACACATGACTTCAAACACTTCAAATAAATCGAGAAATATGAAAGACGGAAACCATGGGGTATCCTTTCATGATACTAATTCATCAAACATTTATATGATGGGATAAAATATTCACTTGTCAACTAGGGATCATAGTTATGACAACCCTAAGTCTACTTTGAAAGGAAAGGAATACCCCAAATCGTAAAATCATTTCCACATAGAGAAATCTATGAGAGACGCAATGCCACACATACCTAAGGGTGTTTATAAATTTTCGTTGCACAATAGAATTCTTGGGTTGCCCAAAAATACATGATTGTAGAATATTTTTCCTAGGCACCATGTGTTATGTCGACCTTAGAGGTGCTCCAAATATTCATTTCACAATGAAGCACATTATTGTTTGTGATATGGGTTGTGGATTCCTCTAGTTCTTAGGTCATCGTGTTTAAAATTTCTAATGCCAATCCTCACCTTCCTTATCACATCACATTCTAGATACAAGTAGTGTACAACATGAAAACTATTTTGAGAACCTTCGTTGATGAGGGTGCTTCAACTTGTGTCATGTCTCTGTCATGTACTACATCTGAGCAACAATTCCTAGGTGTTTTCCCCTTTGTAATTGTTGTATATTAATAGTATTTATGACTAGTTTAGTTTTATTTTCATTGGTATTTTTCTTATTGTGTTTCTTCTTGGTTGGTAGATATCAATAGGGTTGATGGTATTTATAGGATTCACATGCAGTGCTAGTTGTTAAACTCGAAACCTCGCTTCCTCCATTGGGGTGATTTATTCACCCTTTGTCTAGGTCATGAATTCGGGAGGCACTTGTCTCAGGTCCACAACTAATAATGTGGTTGAATATATAATTTTTATTTAAATCCTTGTGGATGCCATCTCACATGGAATTTAATCTTTGGAAGTTTGTCTGGATTCCCACTTGGTAGTGTCTCAGTTAAATGGAGAGTATTGTGTCCATGACCCTACTATTCTCCAAAGATTCCTACAAGTACGTTTTCTGGAGAATTATTTTTATTTTATTACTTACGTGCATGTTCTTAGGAGTCATAATCTCATTAATAACACGTTAACTAATTATGTGTTAGATTTGCATTTGTTTCATTCATAAATAAAAAAACATATATGTACATAAATCAATTTATTGTATAATCACATAAATATAAGTAAAATCTAATCAAAATATGGTATGTTATTTCAATATTCATCAAGTACAAAAATGTGGACTATATTTACAAAAGCATGTCTCTATCCCATATATACATATATATACGACCGATACTACATAGTGTAAATTCCTAGGCCAAGGGCCTTTCCCCTGCATGGGCCTCATGGTAACACACAAAGATGTATTATAGACATTGGAAGAGCCTAACATAAGATCATGGTACCTCAACCACATGTTCTTTCATGTGATCCAATAAGTCTTCTATTTGTATCATGGGAACTTGGAAAGTGAGTCCATCCAAGTTTCTCTAAACATGTTGTAACACTCTCTCTGCATGCCCTCTGGGATGGTATTTTCACCTTCCTTGGTGTTTATGCCTCAGGTATATTGTTGGCCTTAAAAATCCCACATATGTTCATTGATAGTTTTTTGTTAGGATATGGTCCACACTAAAAACATTTATTTTTGGTCACCTCTTGAGTTATTTATTAAAAAAAAATCACATAAAAATTAAATAACTTTCAATTTTTTTTTTTTTACCTATCTCACCAAAGGAAGTGTTAGGAGGAAGTCACACATCCTAATCTCTACAGAAATATATCCTCACATAGGGATAATCGTCAATAGCGATGATTTATTGAGACCACCATCTGAAGAATTAGTCATCATATGTGTTGGTGGCACACCCACCTCCCAAAATTTTCATTGTACTTGACTAACAGGCCATCCAAAGTTCTTGGAAATTCATTGGGACAAGTCCCACCTGTGGAATCAATCATGACACCCTCGAATAAGGAGAAGGATCATAGGATTCTCCTCTAACTAAATTTCTTCAAAGAGAATTCACCAATATCAAACACGCAATCACCACTGCACCTATATTGATCAACCCAGATTTTAATAAAGATTTCATCGTATATTATTTTTCCTTCGAGGAGACTATTTCTTCTATTCTTATAGAGAGAAATATTAAAGGAGAATAATTACCAATAAATTTCATGAGAAAAACTCTTCATAATTATGAATTGAAATATTCAAAGATAGAGAAGCAAGCTCTTTCCTTAGTGAAGGCAATGTCTCACTTCAGAACTTATATTCTATCATCCCATGGCATAGCATATGTTCCTACTTATCCAATAAAAAATTTTCTCAGCCAACAATTGAGAGAAGGGAAATGGGTGAATTAATTGGAAAGAAATAAAGAATATGACATTGAGATTAAGCCACTAAAAGTAGTCAGATGATAGGGGTTGTGCAAGATCATTGCAATATTTGATTCACTAAATGGAGTTATATCGATTTCAACATGATCATTTGCAACAACTCCCAAATGGTATCAAGATATTGTTTTCTATTTAAAGTATGGTCAATTCCTAAATGGCATGTCTCCCAAATAAAGAAGAGTACTAAAGATGAAAGCAAACCAGTGTGTGTTGGTTGCCGAAATTTTGTTCCATAGAAATTTTGATGGAATGTTGTTGAAATTTTTAGATGTAATAAAAGATCAGAGGTTGATGGAAGAATTTCATGAGGGGATTTTTGGTGGGAACTTCGTGCCTAAATCTACCACACATAGAATAATGAGAGTCATATATTATTGACCAACTATTTTTAAATATTCATACTCAATGATAAGAAAATGAATTTCTTGTCAAACACTTTTAGGAAAAATTAAGAGGGAAGCAATTCCTTTGCAACCCATATCAATAAAAGAACCATTTACAAAATCAGCATTGGATGCAATTGGGCCAATCAATCTAAAATCAAGTAACTTGGGCCATTTATATATTCTCACAACCACAAATTATTTACAAAATGGCAAGAATAAGTAGCATTAAAGAAGGTTGATTTAGATGAACTCATAATATTCCTCAAAGAAAATATTCTAGCAATATTTGGAGTTGCAATTTTTTTTATCACGGATTATGGATCAATATTCATTGGGTCAAAGTTTACCAATTTTTTTGGAGAATTTGGTGTCATAATGGGGCAATCATCAAACTATTATCCCCAAGGGAATGGTTTGGATGAATATACTAATAATATTTTGATCCAAATCCTCAAGAAAATTATTGATCTTAATCAAAGAAATTTGCATTTGAAATTGATAGATGCACTATGGGAAAGAAGATTAACACCAAAGGATAGCACTAGAAACTCCCCATATACACTGGTGTATGGTAAAGAAGTAAGAATGCCTATCAATTTGGAACTAAATATGTTAACATATGACGTGAACATTGAAGATGTAGAGGAAGTCTCCCCTTTGCATAGAAGATACAATCAATTGATGAAATTGGAGGAAGAATGAGTCGAAGAATTAAATAAAATGAGTCAGAGACAACAAACCATCAATAAATATTTTTACCATAGTAAAAAAATGAAATACTTTCAAAAGGGTCAATTGGTACTACTATGGAACAAAGCAAAGGAAAATCCTTATATGTATACAAAGTTCAAGGGTTTATGGATTGTCCCATACATTATTGAAAATATATTGGGTTATAATTCTTACTTACTTAAAGATATGAAGGGGACAATACTTGTGTTTCTAGTCAATGACCAACATCTCAAGAGTTTCTTTTTCTAATTAATCCTACTCTCATCTCTACATATTTTTATTTCATTTTATTCTATACATTTTTTATTTTGTTCTCTCTCTTTTTACATTGACTCCATGCCTGATAGACAAGATTTTGGATTCTTAATAACCCACAGGGCGTTACTATCTCTCAGTTGGAGCTAGTTGTTGAACTATCTATAAGTTCATGTCTTTTCTTCTTACCTATTATTTACTTAGAAAAAATTTCAATTTGTGGCAGGTTCATAGATCTTTCCACCAAAGTTCTAGGTCATTGAAAATGCACCTCTATTTTTTTATGCCTCCATATTGCACCAGTACTTAACCTTTTCATATCTTCATAGAATGGGGGGGTTCATGGGTTGATCTTATCACTTTTTCTCATATCCTCTCCTTGTCCATCAACAAAATTCACCATATATTTTCGTGACCCTCACTTTTCTCTATACTTAGAATATTATCAAGACTTCGTTTCATAGCGGGTTTGAAAGACCTTTTTCTTAAAACATTTCTCTCCTCTTACAAGCTCGACCGACTGGGATTGATATTTATCCAATTTTATTTCCACCGTGGATTCATGGGTCATTGAGATTTTATTTTCCTCTCCTCTCTCAAGTCTGATCGATAAAATATTACGCTTAGCCTTTTTTTTTTAGGTTTCATCACAGGTTGACGAACTCGCGGGTTCAACCAAATCCTATACTCTCTTCTCCAAGTCCAATTTCGCGATGTATTGAATTAAATATTACCTTATCACTTTCCCCAAGATATATTAAATGTTATCCTTACAGAGATAAGAGTTAATTAAATTGTAATAAATTCGTTATTAATGCAATACTTCTCAAAGTAATTCTTAATTGAATTCATATTAATTTAAAATTTATGTTATTCACAAAAGATTTTCTTTGAAATCAGCGTCTTAAGGTATTGTACAAGAAATCACCAAATTCATCAAAATGACTATGAGGAGAGAGAAATTATGTGGAGACACTTTGAACTTGTTTGGGCAACCATACCATAACTTCCACTAGTCGAGATAATATTGGTATTACACATCACTTCCTTTACTGGAAAGAAATGAAAATAAAATGTGGACATCATGTATTTCTTTAGCTGGATGCGTACCTAAGGTTTTTTATTGTAAAGAAACAGTTTCATGGTGTGTTGATAAATTTGACCAAAGCCGAAGAACGATTCAACTTCAAAGTGAGTCCCTTGTTTCTCTAACACCTTCATTTTTTAGAAGAATGTTGAAACTTACAGAACTGACAATCACATTCAAGGGAGATGAATCTTTTGAAGGACAAGAATAATGGATTATAGCTCTTGCAAGAATACCTCGAGGACCCTTTTGAAAATGTAGGAAGATATATCAATAATTCAAGTCAAATCATTAAAGAACCCCTATATATAGGTAGCATGTATCTTCATTAGAATCACAAATCATGAATCTACAACAATCATTCCTCGGTTGGTTCTCTGCATTTTATACTTTCTAATTCATCAAGAAGCATTTTTATTGGGGAAATATCATTTTTGTGGAAATCTCTGCACAATTATGAAATTTAAAAAAATACAATAAATTTTATATGTCCTCCTATTTGATATTTGACATCACCTACTACCATGTCTTCAAGGGTTTGAGTATCGGAAAAAGGGTTGATTGTAAAATTGATCTGATGACAATGTGGTATCAAGGCTTGTGGAAACAAAAGGTCATTTACTGTTTTTATGAGGTGTATAATGAATTCATATATGTTTTCAAACAAAAAAAATTCTTTGGAGAAAATAAATCTAGATTGTCCTTGGAAGTGTCAACCTTCCTGAACAAAAGCGGGACTATTGAAAAAATGGAGAACTACAATGTAGTGAGAATTTATTGTTCTCGTGAAATACCCATTTTTCTCCCTTATTATATTTCAGATAAAATATTTTCTATTGATATTGCAAGACAATATATGTTTTGGTTTCATTTATTTCATGAGAAGAGAAAGAAGCGGTTTATTCCACTGCCTTGGAAAATTGGCGAAATCTTGTAAAGAGGTATTTCAAAAATCGATGAATTTTAACCTCAGCTTGACCAATACAATTTGAAATATGCAGAAGAGATTAACGATTTTGACCCAAATAATCTATTTATTGATCATATGACATCAGTTGGATTTAGTAATTCACTCACCAATACATTTTTATTTGGAGAAGAAGAGGGTGACAATCATGACCCTCTGACACAAATTGTTGAAAAGATAATGGATGATATAGAAACTATTGTGAGTACAATAGATCAATACAAGAAAAGGGTAAGAGTATCCACTAAAAAAATTTCTCAATCTCCCATTGTTTCACCAAAAAGAAACCTACCCAAGAAAATGTTTTAGTCAATAATATCACAACAAAATAATTCCTTAGTAAACAACACAGATGATGGAGATTATAGAAACCCTCCACAAGGAAAATTAGAAAAAACTCACAAGATTCAAGTAAAAATAAAAGAAAAAGGGTAAATTCTTAGCAAGAAATGGAATAGAACATAGCTGAGAATGAAATTTACCTTGAAGATATGGACCTGAATGTTGATATTGAGAACATACATTTTCCTGATGATGAACAAATAATTCAAGAAAGAAAATAAGTCACAGTTGAGGTTGTTGTCCAAGAAGAAGTCTTCACCTGGGAACAATCATTTGTTGTCTATAATGATTTATTTGAAAAGAATTATAAAAAAATAATCTTTGAAAGATCTAATTTAAAAGGGGAAAAAGGGAAAACATCATTCTGAGATTGATCTCAGTAATTTTCCCCCATCTAAAATTTCTAAGATTCACAAAGTTACAGGGGATGCCCTAAATTTTTCAATAGACGACATGGAAGTTGAAAACCTCAAGATAAAATAAAGAATCAAAGAATTAGAGTATGCTCTGATGCCACCCCCAATACTTGCTACTCTTGTTTCAACAATTCAACCCTGGAAGAGCTCAGACAGAACTTTATAATCCAATCTAAGGATAGAGGGAACATCAATCCTATGTGTTGTAGCCAGGCACTACATCTAAGAAAATATAAAGAAAAGAATGTCTCTTATTTTGGAGATGTGGGAATTAGCAAAGAAAATTATTTCCCTTGGGTCAAAAATTCAAAATTTCAGAGAATATCTATAGGTCGATTTGAATAATGATGAAGGTTTCTAAAAAGATATTGTAATTACATTCACTCTAAAGGTTTCAGGCATGAGCGATGTAAAGAGAAAAGAGGAATATTTTCCCTCACTCGGTCGCATGAAACAATTGAAATCATGTTGGATGAAAATAATTAAGAAATTAAGAGAATTTCTAGAGGACCTAAATGTTTTAAGTGTAAAAAAGGGAGAAGCCTATTCAAATTAATAGAATTATATCTTGTAGGGAGTACTTGTGAGGTACAAGACCCAAAAATTATTTTAAATTATGTTCTCTTAACAAGGAATCATTTTGAGGAACATGTGGAGATATTAAAGGGCCTATCAGTAAAAAGGTTCAATAATATGACTAAGGGTATTAAAAAGGAAATTGAAAGTTGGTTTGTGGAATACGTGAATGCAATTGAAGACATTTAAATAACAATACAACAACTTTAAATTGATTTAAGGGAATTTGAAAGCATGTTATGTTAAGGTCCTAACCCGCACATAGGTAGATCAATGTATTCGG
>CBVK0102502665.1:0-16983 GCA_900067695.1 Picea abies
ATATTTTACTGTTATTCTGTCATTTTTAGCATTTCATTTCTGTTCTGCATACGTTATATATCTGGTATCTTGCATGTTATTTGATATAAAAATTAAACAAGAAGTAATTGTCTCTCCTATGCACGATTACATTGAAAATTGGTTAAAGTTAGCTTTAATAAAAATTACCGAAGATAATCAGTTGGAGGAAATTGGTGCCGATCGTGCAACCACAATGACAGATGATACAAAAGGTGCATCAAAAAGAAAATGAAAGAAAGAGATACCATCACAGTAAATGGAAAATTTATCACATCCTTCGTCCATCCTCTTCTGCTTTCAAAATTCATTCAGTTATATTTTATCTATCCTAAGGAAAATATAACCGATTTCTAATTGCACCTTTTTGTTCTTGCCCTATTCCAGTTCAGTTCCTTCTCTTTTCTTATTTCATTTCTTTGTTTTGTGTTCCATGGGATCTAATCCCAATCCATATTTGGACGAATGCCTTTTATTTTCTTAATACTATTAAAGACTATTCTATTTTTCAGAAAACTCCAAAGAGCTACTTTGGGGTTAATTTTAATTGTATCTTTGAACTCTGAGCATTTGAGTATAAGATATTTGAAATTAACCTATCAAACCCTACTTTTTATTTTAATGAAAATACTCATTCAAATTTATTTGATATATGTGGGCCCCTTATTTCTTTTTCTTTGAATGTGATCAAGAAATATTTGAAATTGTGATGGATGTGAGATTCATATTATTTTTCTTATAGTTATTTTATTTGTATCATACTTCTGGAAATTTAATTATTTTTGAGTAAAGGTTCTTGGTTCAATTCTCAGTAATTATTAATGCATGTATATTCTATTCAATATTTTGTTTGATTAGAATCATAAATATTTGGATTTTTCTCCTCAACATTCTCCCATTTAAAAATTGTTGTCCCAAGATCATTAAAGATAAATATTTAAATAATTAAAGAGGAGTACCACCTCTATAAAAATGAAGGGGGATTTTAATCCTCATGAGATTGTTGTTTCAATCATAACTTATTCAAACATCAACATGAGGGTGGAATTCCTTCCACCTATAAGAAAGATTTCTCCACCGCCTCCTCTAAGGCATCGACTTGATCAATCTAGTGCTATTGTACCAACTATTCCTATTGACCTTTCCAATATTGAGACCACATAATAGAACTCTTTTACAGTGAAGGTTATTCATATATCAGATATTGAATCCGAAGGATTCATAAAAAAATTTAAACCTCCATTAAATAGATTAGATGATCTAGTTTTAGTGCATCTTTTGTCTTCTAAGACGAGAAACACTAACAATCTCCCTCTTTGTTGGGTTTTTATGGAAGGCACTTCAAATGTGTATGGGTCAGGGGCCCCTTAAAACCTCACTAGGGCTATAGTTGGGGAGGGGGTTCACCTCCTCACCCTTCTATCTAAATTACTAACGTGAGTCAAGCCATAATGGTTGTGTCAGTTAGTGGCTCCATGTCAATGATCATTGGATCCACTCAATCTTTCAGTGCAATTTTTTCGTCGCCTTTAATTTCTAAGGATTTTTCATTTGGAATTCCATATATAAGCATACAAAATATTTAATCTAGTTCTCATCCGATCACTCAAATTCTTAACTTTGGAGAAGGGATTTCTTCAAATCCCTTGAAATATGTTCTCTAGGGCAGGGGTCATATCCCTCCATCGTTTTGATCACTAGGAAGTAGTTATTTCCCATATCTCGAGCCTAATACCTTCACAGGATGGAGTGTTCATATGAGCACATGACTTCCATCCTCTGGTATTCCTTCGACTTCTAACCCTTTCACTTTGTTCAATGGGTTTAGGAGAAACCCCTTCCCTTCATCTAGGTTTTTGGTAGAGGGAAATCCCTTCCAAATTCAGTGGAGTATTGGGCAAGGGTATTTCCCTTCAAAATGGATGTCTTCAGGGGTAAACCCCTTCTAATCAGTACAACCTAGTGCAAGGGTCTTTCCCTTTCTAGGGGATGTTGGTAGGGAGAAACCCTCTCCAGTGTTATGGAAACCCATTGGATGTAATTTTTCCTCCTTTTAACCATGGATCTAAAGGTTTTTTTATCAAAACCCCAACCCCTTTTTAAAATGTTACCATAAATATGCTGCCAATAAAAATCCAGGATATCCTATTTTCAGTTGCTAACCAACCCCGCTAGTTGGAATTCTAGGCCGCAACCGAGAATTCCATTTTTGGAAATGTTAAACTTTCTAGAATGATTGAAAATAATAAATGAATCAATGCGTCATGATCCAAATAGACCCCCAGTACCCACTAAATTACCCTCATAAACTCCAAAGTTCGAAGAAAAAGTTGGTGAGGATCCAGGAGATCAAGAACTGGCATTTCATATATGTTTCTCATCCAATCCATTAAATGATGATTCTATTCGGTTACATATATTTAAATGCACTCTCATGAGAGTCGTTGTGAAATGGTACAACAAGCTTCATGGGTCAACGTTTCACACCTTTCATGATTTGGCATTTGTTTTTCTAAACCATTTTCAGCTTCATGTCTAGTAGGATGCCGACACTGACTTATTGTCTATGCTACGACAAGACACAGACACTCACATCTCGAATCACATCCAAGAGTGATAGAGGAAAATTAGGTTTATCAAGGCCAATATTCCTCCTTATTTCTTCCTTGAATGGTTTCTCAAGTACCTGTTTATGTATATCTCTAAGGATGTTTCCATGTTAAGGGTATCCTCTAAGGAGGAAGCCATTTTTAGGGCCTAGTAATTGGATCTAATATATTATGAGTCTACAATCGTATACGATATATTTCTATATGCACCGTGGTCAATTAATAACCCTTTTAAATCAAATTCTAGAACACATGTCAATGGCATTGTCAGTTATGTCAATAGCACTACCACATATCTAGTTGCAAGCCATATGAAACATATGACTGTTTATCCAATTGAAAATGGTAAAGCTACATTTTTTACCATTCCAATTTTCCAATCATTGTATGTACATGTTATGTAATTGAAAAATCCAAAGGGTGCCCAACAACCCAAAGGAAAAAAGAAGAGTAAAGATAAGAAAGGAAGCAAGAAAAATACTAAAAACGGTAAATATGACGTTAATGATGGAAGGGATAAGAAAGAAAAGAGGAAGGTGAATTTCCATGTAAACTTTGTAAATGTGATCACCTTACCCAACAATTCCCAAAAATGGAAGAGTCTCACTGCTTGTTGATGTAGCAACAACCTGTTGTGTTGAAGAACTTCTTCCCTCAGAGATGAAATATGATAGTAGGCTCTTCTAGTGGAAATCTGCAAGGGTCACCCAAGATGCATCCCTACTAGAGGGTATTATTTCATTCATCAATACGGTGAGATCAGATATTAATGTGTCAATCATGAGCCAAGATTATGGAAACCATGAGTCTACATATCAAGGAAAGGAAACTTATGATCCTCAAAACTGTTTTCACATAGAGAAGCTTGCGGGGGATGCAATGTCATTTATACAAGAAGGTGTGTATAAGAATTATTATTGTTGGAATATGAAGCATTGTTGGTTCATCACACATATCCTGGGTTCATTCAGTCTATTGGTAAACCTACAACTAGATATATTAAGTCAATTAATCAACCAACACACTACATGACTCGGTTGAGTAGTCGAGGTGCCTCTCAGTCGGACAATAAAAAACAATTCAAAGATAGTTGGGTGGTGGATTGACCATCCAAACAATAGAATATTATTTAGACACATAGGAATTTAGTTTGAGCATCCTTGTCGAGTTGAATAAACAACGCGGATTTGGAAAAGTCATCGTTAACAACCGATATTTATATGTGGACAAGATCTTTCGAATTCTATGGAAGTTGGTTATATCTTAAGGGTATAAATAGAAAACCCATTGGTTCATTATCATTATGGTGATCAATGAATCAATTTGATATTATATGGAGATATCAAGGTCCAATGTGAACTATGATGTTTTGATCATAGTGCTCTTTTCTTAAGTGTTGTAACAGTGTCTTTAGAAACCACCTCTATCTTCAAAACTTTTATTCCTCTTCGATTATATATAGAAGAGTTTATCTATTTTCATTACTGGTTCCACCCCTTTCTACAGCATGGTTTCAAATCCGATGGTTTAAAACCTCAACCTGTTATCGACAAACCTTATAGAATTAGATATGTTGTGTGATTGACTCTAAGCCAGTGGTTTGTTTATTGGAACCTTTGAAAATATATCTTCTTTCTAGATATCGAATATGTCTTTGAAGATTGATCATGTTGTTCTGAACATATCAAATTATGAATAATGGGAACCATATATGGAAACCATACTAAAGAGAAAATGATCATGGGAGTTCACAAATATTGTTATTCAAGACCCAATATATGACTAGGTGAAGTTCGTTGTTGATGGAAAGAAGGATGAGGCTGTAGGGGTCATCACAACCTATATCTCACAGGAGATTCAATTTCACCTCAATGGAATCGACTTCCCTCATAAAGTATAGATGAAGTTGAAGTATTTGTTTGACCAAGTAGATGAGAGCCACATAACGAAATTGGAGAAAGAGTTGATATCTCTCAATCCTCATTCCTTTGACATAATGGAGGATTATTTATAGAGTGTCGAGGAAATATAGTTGAAATTGGGTGAATGTGGAAAAAACTATCAGAATAAGGATGAACAACTCGTTGATATGGTCCTGATGAACTTGAAAACATATTTTCACATGTTTGTGTTGACATTTCATAGCAAATGGAAATAATGTAAGGAAGATGGTAAGGAATACACCTTTGAAGACTTATGTGGCCTTTTGATTACTAATCAACACAGATTGCTTGAAGAATGAAATCTTGATGGTAAACACCAAGCCCACTTGCTCAAGGGAAAGAGAAAGATTGATCCTAGGGAAAGAGTATGGTTTTATGCCTCTGCACAGAAACCTGCATATCATGACCATAAACCTAAGGGACAGACAGATGCACCCTAGTGCAGCCGAAAGAAGAAGACATGCCAGTATTATGGAAAGACTGGACATGTGGAGAAATTATGCTATAAGAAGAAAGATTATTTAGAGGAGAAGGTTAAACTCCTGGAAGGAAATGTTTTCATTGAATGTCGACCCGCTGACAATTTCACCTTCCAAGTTAGAACTTCTCAAGCCTTTTTATCTCATTCTACATGGAACGAATGGGTAGTCGAATCTGGGTGCAATCATCACATGGCTAAGGATGCCTCCTTGTTCACGTGGTTGGATGAAGTTAAGGAGAGGAAAATCTATGTTTTTGATGATTTTTCTCTGTATGTTGTTGGTCAGGGTAATGTTACCTATTGACATGGGAATATTGTTGAAGTCTATCATGTGTCAAATATTAGTGCCAATATGTTGTATATTTCTCAGTTAACATAGACATGCAAAATTGTGGAATTTTGGCCAGATTGGTTCTATGTTCATGATTTGAAGAAAGAAAAGTTGATTATCACCAAAAGCCTTCTTCACCCGATAGACAGTTTGTACAAATTCTATGACATGACTTGAAATGGCAATAAATTGATTGCACTTGTTTCTCACACTAATGAGAGAAGTCAAATTTGGCATGATAAACTTAGACACCTAAATTTTTTAAGTTTGCATTGACTGACAACTTAGAACATGGTTTTTGGTTTATCAATGGTGCTTCCCAATGAACGATTTTGTAAGGGTTTTGTGCTTCAGAAGAATCATCAAGAACCATTAGACTCTGGAAAAGTGTGACAAGCACATAACCTACTAGAGTTGGTTCATAGTGATGTATGCTACATCAATATACCTTCACTTCTAGGTGCAAGGTATATTTTAACCTTCATTGATGATTTATATAATTTTGCATCAGTGTATTTTATGAAGAATAAGAACATTGTCTTTCAAAAGTTGAAGTATTTTAGAGATTTTGCTAGAAAGCAATGTGGTTTACCCATCAAGTGCCTAAGATCGGAAAATGGTGGTGAGTATGTAAATTGATCTTTTAAATAATACCTAGTTCAATTTGGAAATGAATGGAAGTGGTCAATTCCTCACACATCTCAATATAATGGCATTGCAGAATGAAAGAACCAAAGTTTAGTTGAAATGGATAGATGTCTTTTGCATGATAAATATTTTCCTCCTAGCTTCTGGGTTGAACTGGTGTATTGTGAAAACTATCTGCTTAATCGCATCTTGAATTGAGTTGTTCCTTCCATGACTCTAGTTAAATGATGGTGTGGAAAGAATCCTTCAATAATCCACCTCTGTGTGTATGTGTGTGTTAGTTTGGCTCATATTTCCAATTATTGTAGAAAGAATTTGGATGCAAAGAGTCATGCTTGCATCATGATGGGATACTCTAAAGAATTGATATCATTTTGATTGTTTGATCCTATTAAATGGAACGTCATTATCAGATGAAATGTATGGTTTGATCGGAAGTCTTAGGTCATTAATTTGTTAAATTTTTCCTCTATATTGTTGCAGGATGATCCCTTTGATGTTGTTTCCAACATCGGTTCTCTTGTTCCATATTTCAATCCTTCGACTGAACAGTCAAAATTTGTTCATGTTTCGACTAGACTGTTGACCTCTAAGTAGGCTAGTTCATAATCCTCTATTTCGATTGGTCCATTGACTATAGACCCTCTAACTTCTTATCAACTTACTGCAATGAACCATATTTCAACTTTTTCTTGTCTACCTAGATGTGCTGTGAAGACAATTGAATTTGTTGGAGTTGATGTCAAGGATGTTTCCTCTAGATGATAAAATCAAAGTCAAAAGCAACATGTCAATGTTGCCTTGATGACTTGTGTACTTGAAACTTATTATCTTGTTTCCTACTCATATGTCAAAGGACTTCCTGAATAGGAGCAGGCTATGCAGACATAAATTGATTCTTTGTCTAAGAATCACACTTGGGACTTAGTTCCCCGACCTCAAGGAAATAACATCATGAAGTGTCGATGGGTATATAGGACCAAATTTACCTATGAAGGTGTTGTTGAGTGACATAAATCATGTCTAGTTGTGAAATTATTTTCTCAACAAGAAGGAATCAACTACACTGAAACATTTTCCCTTGTCTTGAGTGACATAAATCATGTCTAGTTGTGAAAGTATTTTCTCAACAAGAAGGAATCAACTACACTGAAACATTTTCCCTTGTCGCAAAGATGAACTCTGCTCGATTAATTCTTTCCCTTGCTGCTCATTTTGGATGGAAAATCCATCACATGGATGTGAAGAGTGAATTTATTCATGGAGACCTATATGAATAAATTTTCATGGAATAACCACCTATTTTTTAACAAATTCTAACTTGGTTTCTTGACTCAAGAAGTTGCTTTATGGTTTGAAGCATGATCCTTAATCCTAGTAAGCTAAGATTGATAGTTTCTTTCTTTGACTTGGTTTCAAATGTTGTGAATCTTATCACGACTTGTATGTACTCAATACCAATAGAGACACCTTGATTATTATTGTATATGTATATGACTTACTCATTACTAGAAATAATAATGATCTCATCCTTATATTGAAGAAATAACTTGTTGACTCCTTTGACCTGACCAATCTTCATACTCTGCATTATTTTTTGGGTATTCAAGTATCACCACTATGTGATGGATTTTTCATTTCTTAGCCTAAATATGTGATGGATTTGTTGACACATTTTAATATGGTTGATTGCAAGCTTTGTGCTACTAAATTTCAATATGGAGTAAAGCTTACCAAAACTTGTCAAACACCCACAGTCGATGCTACACTTTATCGACAAATAGTTGGCATTCCCATTTATCTTACTCATAGTTGACATGACATTTCCTTTTTTGTTAGTGTGGTTTATTAGTTTATACAGGAACCTAAAGAAATCCACTGGAAAGCAGTCAATTTTTTTTATGATATCTCAAGGGTACCACTCATTTTCATATCAAGTATTCTCAAAGTTCATATTCATTGGTCGGCTTCACTGACTCTGATTGGGCTGTAGACATTGAAGATTGAAAGTAGACTTATGGCTATGTGTTTCAATTTAGAACTAGATCATTGGTGTGTTCATGCAAGAAACAAAAGGTATTCTCTTTGTCGACTCCAAAGAAGAATATAGTGGCACCGTACAAGAAGGTACTGAAGCAATCTAGATCCACCAACTTTTCAGATAACTTTGCCTTCCTATTCAGACCTAGAATACAATGTACTATGATAACCAGAGTGTTATACAAGTTGTTTACAATATTGTTTCCCATAGTAAGATGAAGCATTTTGAACTCCATGCTCACTATTTGAGACAATTGGTTCATGATAACATTGTCTCTCTTGAATATTGCAGAACAGATGATCATTTTTTTTATATATTCACCAAATATTCAGCTGAAGCGATTTATCAAGCTCTGTATGATGCTTTGTATTTAGGAAGTTTTACTTGTGTGGGGTGTCATAAGGACATTATTTCACCTCTTGAATATCTAGAGATGTGTGTTGATGGGGGTGTGTTGGAACATCAAGCATTGATGGTTCATCACACATCCCTTGGGTTCAGTCAGTTGAGCAATCAACCTACATCTAGATACAGTTGATCAGGAAATCGACCAGCATACTAAATCATTCATTTGAGTAGTCAACATTCCTATCTATCATACAATTGACCAACAGACAAATATATTCAGGCGATGGATCGAACAATCCAGTAATCGATTCTGAGTTGGATGCATAAGCGGTCTAGTAGAGTGTTCTTGTCGAGCCGAATCGACGATGTGGATCTGGTAGACTCAACACTAACAATTGATAGTTACATGTGGACAATACCTTCCAGATTTTATGGAAGTTGGTTAGATATTGAGGCTATAAATAGCAGACCCCTCAACTCATTATCACCATAGTGATCAAAATGATATCATATGGAGATATCAAATTCCAATATGCACTATGATTTTCTTCTCACATTGCGGTTTTCTTAAGTGTTGGAATGGTGTCTTTAGACACTAAATTTTTCTTTGAAATTTTGATTCCTCTTCGATTATCTACATACATGTTTATCTGTTTTTGTCACCATTTCCACCTCGTTCCCTAAAAAATCATTGGGGATAATTTCTCTTAATTTTCAATAACTTTTTATGATGATTTCTTAAGAAGGAAAAGAAATTTAACTTAGAGGTATTCAAGGGAAACCATCTAAAGTGATAAGTTTTAACGACAATAAAAAAATTCTAAAAGAGGGACACCATGGTGTAACTATGCAATATTTCTCACTAGATGTTCAAACATCTAGACCCTCTATTCTCATGGATCTCCAAAATGTTATCATCAATAAATCCAAGGTATTAGGAGAGATTCCTAAAGGTATTCAACCTACTTGAAATCATTACCATGTTATTTGTTTGCAATAGGAAAGTGTACAACCTAATATCAAATCTTACGAGTACACATATAGAGAAAAGAGTGAGATTGAGTGTATGGTTCAATAAATTTTAGAGGAAAACATCATTCAATACAACCAAAGTGATTTCTATTCACTAGTGGTGATGGCTTGCAAAAAGGAAGGTTCATGGAATATGTGTCCATATTATAAACAACTCAACAAAATGACTATTAAAGATAAGTTTCCTATTCCTATTATTGATGAATTATTAGATAATTTGTAGGGAGCCATTTTCTTTACCAAGTTGGATCTCCATTATGGATATCATCTAATCGGAATGGGGTAAGAATACATCTTGAAAATAGAATTTAGAACACATGAATGTAATTATATGTACAAATCCTATCCAAGCCATGCTTGACTTCACAAAAACCTTTATTGTGAAGTGTGATGCCTGAGGTCATGGAATCAATGAAATTTCAATGCAAGAAGGAAGGTGCTTGCCTTTGAAAGTCACCATCTTAAAGGAAATATCTTACTCAAACTCATTTATGAAAAGGAAAAGCTGGCCAAAATACATGTATTTAAGAAATGGTGCCCTTATCTAATACAAATACACTTCAAGGTAAAAATAGATCATGATAGCTTAGAGTAATTTTTGGAGCAATGATTATCTTTAGAAGTGACAAAATTGAGTTTAAACATGCTAGGTTATGACTTTGAAATTATCTACAAAAAGCGAAAATAAAATGTGGTGTGAGATTCACTTTCAAGGAATGAACAAGACATTGAGGGCTAAGTACTTTGTGCTATTTCCATTATACAATCTGATTGTGTAGAAGAAACAAGGATAGAATTTAAGAAATATCAAAAGGTATGCAAGACCATTCAACAACTAAAACATGACTCAACTACATTAGATGAATTTGTGTGGAAGAATGATTCACTTTGGTATCACAATCACCTATATTTATGTAAGAATTACCAACTCAAACAGAATGTCCTTTTGGAATTGCACACTTCTCCTATAGGAGGACATTCAAGGTTCTTGAAAAATTACCATGTGATCAAGAAGGATTTTTCTAAGAAATTCTTAAAATTGATGTTCAAAATTTTGTGGCTAAATGTTTGGTTTTCCAACAGAATAAGGGAGAGACAATCAAGACCCTAAGTCTCATACAACCATTGTCTATACCAATTAAGCATTTGGAATAGGTCTCAATGTTATTACGGGTCTAGAAAAGTCCAAAGTAAATAATGTCATCATGGTAGTGGTGGATCGATTCACACATTATTCCCATTTTTTCTCTCTTTCTAATCCTTTTAAGGAAAGTATAGTAGATATGAAATTCCTGGAAATGTTTTAGAATCTACATGGAATCCCAGATATTATTGTAAGTGATGGAGATACAATTTTCACTAATAATTTTTGGAATGCATTGTTTTCTTGTTTGGGTACTCAACTGGCTCACAACTCTTACCATACTCAATCTGATGAGAAAACTAATATTGTGAATAAATGTCTAGAATGGTATATTCATTTCTTTGCATCTACAACAAAGACATAATGGGTCAACTGGTTTCCCTTGGAATAATGGTGGCACAACACATCCTTCCATACTTCATCAAAAATGTCCCTATTTATGGCACTTTATAGATATCATCATCCATCCATCACATAATTCTTAAGAGGGAAAGGTTAAGTGGAGGACCACATAGAGAACCAATAAGTTGTTCTCCAACTATTAAAGGGAAACTTGGTTATATCACAAAATAGGATGAAACAAAATGCATATCAACATCATGGTAAAAGGGAATTTTAAGTGTGTGATTGGTTATTTTTGAGGCTACAACCATACAAACAAATTCTCCTCAAGAAAGAAAATAAGGAAATTAAATTAGCACCCAAGTACTATGGTCCCCAAGATATGTTTCATATGATTGGAAGCGTTACCCACCCCCATCCTAGGGATAGCTAAGGATGTGATGTCTTGAGGCCCATAGGTAGTACACATGGACTGTTGAGAGTCAGATGATCGATGGGTCCCACATTGAGAAGATAGAGCCCCTCCTCTCCACCATGCATCACCACTCATTGTCAGCAACATAAAAGGGTCTGCCACATCATCTTGGTCCATCAAGGACAATGGATATTGCTTCATGAAGTAACAAGTTCAGTCTCATGGTAAGTGTCACCTTAATATTTGAAGCATTTGAGCATGATGCAAAGAATTCTTTCTTGATTATGGAACGTTTGTTTGGAAATTATATCTTTTGCATTATTTAACCTTGGTGGTTGACATGGAATCCTATTAAGTTGGTAACTCTCAAGAAAAGGGTCTCCTTGAAGGGTGATCATACCATTCCCACTCATACTTACCACTTTCCACACTTCTTCCCCTCCATTTCTTCATCTTTTGGGTTTTCGGGTGCATTGACCCCAAGAAGGGCTTGTATTATTACATCCGAATATATTGTTCTACCTATGTGTGAGTTAGGACCCTAAAAGTGTCTTTGATCGACACGTAGTTCCTTAAAAAATCGCGGTTGTTTTCCCTGGCCCTCTCTACCTTTTTTAACGGCCGCGCATTTTGAGGCATCGATATTGCCATCGCCAGTCAATCTGGAGTGTGAAACTCTCAGCCGTTTATATCTACACCCTCTTAGCACAACATGCCAAATAGTCACATCAACCTTGACAAACTTAGGATAAGCGCCATCTAGTGGGTTTTTGGCCCCTGTCTTTTCATTTTGTTGCCTTGAGGCCAAATCCAAAGGAAAAAATCACCTCCGCAAGAATATGTGATAACACATTTCAAATAGCACTCAATGTTCTGATCATAAAAAAAAACAAAAAATAAAGGCCAATAAAGGGCTTGGAAAAATGTTTCATTGCAAACGAAGGGATGCAATGCACCCTCCACAAAGGCACCCATAAATATTGCAAACGAAGGGATGCAATGCACCCTCCACAAAGGCACCCATAAATGAGACAATATGAGCCCTTGGTATATCAAGAGCCCCTTTCTCAAGAGTACTTCCCCCAATCCACCTCATACTCACTAGATGGTCTAGAGAGGGTCTTCTTGGGAAAAATTCCTTGACTTGGGAATTGACATACCCAATAGGGCACCATGACACCCGTCTCATACCTAAATTTGAAAATTTTTATAAGGTCTTTGGGAATTTTATAGTTTTAAAAGGGGGACTTAATGCACTTGTTTGGGTGGTTATTTTATTAAATATGGCTTACTTGGAATGATTCATATGACTTGTGGACCCTTGCAAGGCATATTTGTTTGTCTTTGTAGGACCTTTCCTAATGAAAGTCATTCATGAAGGGACTAAGCCACTTGGACCTTCGTAGGGGCATGCAAGCCCATTGGATGGATGTTGCGCCCCACACATTGGAGGCCTAGGATGATGAGATTTTCACCTTGGATGATGTGCCCTAGCACATGAACATGGATTGAAATCATGAAGAAGGGATGGTGTCACATTCATATGCCCAAACATCCCTCTCTTGCAACATGACGTGACACATTTAATTGGGTGTATTTTTTGCACTTGGTGATGTTGTGGGCTTGTGACCCCACATTTTTGCTTGATTTGGGGATGTCATGACACCTTTACACCATGATTTCCTAGCCTTTGGAGGTTTTCTTTCACATGTTCCACCTTGGAGAAGAATTTTATGGGCTTGCATGCCTTTATTTTACTATTTTGTAGCCTATGTGGGAAAAAAGATCAAAATGGTTTTCTAATTAAGCATTGTGACTTTGGTTTTCACTTGGACATAATTCACTTGTGAGTGTTCTCCCTCTCTAAGGAAAATTTCATCCTCTTTATTTTCTCTTGTGCATTGTGGAAAAATGATTGTCTTTGGTATTTTGGAGCGAATCAATTTCCCTTAAGGATTTCTCTTGGATGAATGTGGAAGATATTTGGGAAAGAATAGGGTTTGGAATCTATCTTCGTATATTTTGTGAGTATATTTCTACAAATTTTCGTCTTTGTTCAAGGATTTTAAATTTTAAACCCTAGGAGAAGTACAAAGGTGTACACCCTCAACTAGAGATCTTTCAATGTTTCGCTTGGAATTGTTCAATCCTTGCTATAGGAAGTAGAATTACATACACTCCTATTGCAAAGGATTGGATAGGGTTAATATTCTAGGAAGTAAGAGGATTTACACCCCTAGAAGATCTTTCCCTAGTTCAATTTAAATCAATAAAACATCTTGAGGAAAGAAGGATGTCTTGGTTTTGTAAGCGTTCAAAACCAAGGTTCAAGTTGGCCCTCCCTCTTGATTTTTTAGCTAATATTTGAATCCATTTCCCAAGGTTAAGTTGTTTAAATTGCATTGGAGAATGTAAATTGTTGCATTGAAATACATGAGATAAAATCATTTTTAAATCATTCTACTTTGGCTTGATTGCACTCATCATAAGCTAGTTTCCCTAGCCAGGGAATTTTGGTTAAAGGGTATTTACTTACTATTGTAATTAAATTAACACTACATCCATTAGGGTTGAAGTGAAACACTCTCTCAAAGTTGTCTTTCTCTAAATTCTGATCGTTGGAAGTTACATACAAATATTGGAAACTAATCTACAAGTTAAGGGATTTTCATTGGAATATTTGTTTCCCGATTTTAACAGTTAGAATTCATTGTTGTAGAAAAATTTTGTTACATCCATATAGGGCTGTCATAAAATTATTGATAACACTTGGATTATAGGCCTTTCAACCATCAATTTTTTTTTTTAATTATTGAAATCTTATCTACTAATCAAAGGTTTCTGTTTCAAGATATCACTGGTCAATTTTGATGGTGATTTATTGTAGTTGTTAACATTTCCTTCTTGCTGATATAAATTACAGACTATTGCAAATTTTGAGACATAAATGTTTCTTGTTGTTTCCCTTAGTGTTTGGGGGTTTATTTTCATGATCTTGGGTCTTGGGATAGTGGTTCTATTGTTTTCTTTGTAGGTTATTGATCAGACTCTTCCTTCCCTTCACTAAAGTCATGATTCTTCAAACACTGACTTTCATACCATGAACTATAGGGATTTTCCTTTCACCAGTTGTGTTTCCCCCTCATTCCCCATAGGGTCACCTAGTAATCCTTCCTTGTGGTGAATTTCTTCATCAGTAAAAGAGGGGAGCGTGTATCTAAGGTGGCAGTGGGTAGATTGTTTCCCCCTCATTCCCCATAGGGTCACCTAGTAATCCTTCCTTGTGGTGAATTTCTTCATCAGTAAAAGAGGGGAGCGTGTATCTAAGGTGGCAGTGGGTAGATTCTCTTGAGTTGTCACACATTTGTGGGTTGAGGTTGGATTTTCTCAACCTATACCTCATGCGATAATAGGAATTATAGATTATGAATTCGAATTTCCTCCATATTCATGTGTACATTCAGTCTTCCATGTTTCTTTCTCAAACAAGGTAATCAACAACAAGATACTAGATCAGACTAGTTTACTAGAGATTAATGAAGAAGGGAAAATCATACTAAAACAAAAAACAATCCTTGAAATATGAACCAAGCAATTACAAAATCAATCAATTACTAAGTACCTCATCAAGTGGAAGAACCTACCAGTCGAAGAGGCATCATGGGAAGATGAGGTCTTTGAGTAGAAAAAAGTGTTGAGGACAACACTTGTTTGAAGGGGAGGGCATATTAAGCCCTAGATATTGAGTTATTACTCTTCTATTGTTATGTTAGTGTTGTCCTTATTGATTGTATAGTCCCTTTAGTGGATGGTGTTATAGCATATTTTTCCACCTCAATAGTTGAGATGCATGTGATTAGCCATTACCCCTTCATATCTCCATTTTTGCTACATGGGCTCTCCCAAAACTCTGCAAAATTTCCTTCCAACAAATTCACTTGCTATCTTGCTCAGTAAAGGTGTGAGTACTCTCCCTTTTCCTTTAGGAAAGGTGTGAGTGCATCTTAATGTGACAAAAAATATATTAAAAAAAAAAGTGAAAATTACACACTCGTGAGTGGGATTTATAAGAAAAATAACTTAATAGCTCCCTAAAACCTATAGAAAAATGGTATAAAAATATACCTAAAAGAGAAAGTAAGGGACAAGAACTATTATTATGATAGAGTAATAATATATGCCCTAGAAACCAAGCTATGTTTCCTAAGGTTTTTGTAACCTTCATTTCCCAATAAGCCCCTTCTTGAATTTCATTCCCATTCACATCAACGAGGCCTAATATCCATTGATCTTCCTCCTATTGACAAGGAGAAGAATGTTGGAGGCATTGCAGTCCTAAGTGACTTGGGATTGGAGGAATCCAAAAGGAGATTATGGATAGTAGTGGTAGCATAATCTGGTACAATATTTGTATTATTGTTTTAAATAAGAAAATGAAGATCTCTCTTCTTTCCCTCCCCTAAATCTTGATTTGTTTATGTTGAATTCCATCTCTTTTTAGTATTTAGTAAAGGAACTAATTTACCTTATTAAGTTAGTTGTAGTAGTTATTTTGTATTCATTTCATTTCTGTCAATTAGTCTTGAGGAAGGTTTCTTGTTTCCATGTGTACAAGTTTGCGATATGAAGTAAGAGCAAGGACATTTGGAGTGAAGACAATCGATGAGGATCGTCTCCAATCAATATTTGTAATCAAATAAGATCTCTTGTAACTACCTAGTAGTTCTAGAAAGAATAACATGGGCTATTTTAGGGAAAGTTTTGCATTTTTCTTCAAATTTTCTCTGTTATAGTCAGCCCTAGCTATAGGAAAAAAAATTCCACAATAGTCAGCTACACCCTTTAATTATAATTGTACCCTTTGTCTCATATATAAACCAAGGAGACCTAGTTTTAGAGATCATCTCATTTTGTGCATTTGTTATATTGTAAAAGGAGGTTTCCCCCTTGAATATGCTTATCATACATTCTTTTATCTCATTCTCAGGGCATGAAGATACTTCTCTTTCTATTTGCATGTGATTTGGGTGTTTGGTGCATAAACCAATGGTGGATTGGGCCATAGTTGGTAAAGCGTAGTGATTTGACAATGGTTGGTACACATCTATAGGTTTCACTATTTCAATGGAGGTAGGTCTAATTTCCCCCTTTCACTAGGTGAACTCATGAGGTTGACTTGAGACATTTTCTTGCATCAACATATTGATGTTAGGAGTGAGGACAACAATTTGAATTACATGGATCCATTATTTTTATGAATGTATTAACTTCCCATGGCTTAGTTCCAAATCCCTGCATGGAACGATAACAATGCTCTCAATCTTTTGTGACCTTTACATGGCATCCCAAAAGTATAGCTAATATCTTGTCATAATTTAATGGTGAATGTAAAACCTCTACATTTGTACTTATTCAGTTGTGTGTGCTTCTATTTGGCCTAATAAAAAATCTTGAACAAGATGATGCATGTAGTATATTTCCCCTCACTTTCAAAGGAAAAATTTGAGATTGGTATAAGGAATTATTAGAGAAATCAATTCATGACTAGAAACAAATTTTAGGATGTGTTCCTAGCTACTCATGATAACTATATATTCGAGGAATTGTTTCATGAAATGGATGAGATTCATA
>CBVK0102502676.1:0-43036 GCA_900067695.1 Picea abies
ATATATATATATATATATATATATATATATATATATATATATATATATATATATATATATATATATATATATATATATATATATATATATATATATATATATATATATATATATATATCTATATATATATATATATATATAAGATTCAAGTATACATTTAGTATGTTATTGATCGTTTGTATAGTCTATTCTATATTAAGGTTCAAGTATACTTTCAATACATTATTTAGCGTTTGTACAGTCCATTCATCCCCTTTAACTGATTTTTTGTATGTACATAAATCATATATTTTGGAACTGTTAAAATAGGATTAACTTCATTTAACCTAGATATATCCTCTAGTAAAATTTCATCATTCAGTTCCATTCATGATTTTGATACACAAAAAATTTACTCAAAGCATATGATTAACTGTAAGGGTTTATCCCACAACTTATTCCATTCCAACAATAATTTAATCTACAGAAAAAACTCTTCTAGAATTAACTAGATGTACTCTTTCAGCTATTAGATCGAATAAAAGTAGCATTCACTCAACAGTTTAATCAGATAATTCATCCAAAATTAAATTAGATGTATTCTATCAGCCCTTAAGTCAGGCAACATTCAATCAAAATGTAATCCATAGCAATACTTTCATTCATAATTAACAGATGCATTCTTACAGATATTAAATCAGATAACATTCAGTTCGAGAAAGACTAGATAGACATATTTGACCAGTTTTCTAACAAAAAATGGAACAACCAAGCTCCTCCCAACCTTAGAATAGAATAGCCAATTCACTTGTCTCATTCACCCCCTAGCCTAGCCATGAATCCATGAGGGAGAACTCCAGAACCCCTTCTCAACAATAGTCCTTCAATCTCAACAACTTGTCCTGATAATGATGATTGTTTCTTTCTTATCCATGATACTAAACACTCACCCAAGTACAACATTGATCCACTGGTGCTTCATTAGTCATCAATACAACCTTCCCAATATGCATCTATGTAGGCATTAAGTGATAGATTATTTCCTTTTGGATACCATAATCAAAACTCTTTTGTTCCTTTGAGATATCTGAAAATCCTCTTCACTGCTAGAGATATCTGAAAATCCTCTTCACTGCTAACACATGTGACTCCTTTGGTGCTTCTTGAAATTGTGCCACTTGTCCAACTGCTTGCATTACATCTGGTCTAGATGTTATCACATATAGTAGGCTGCCAATTATTGACCTGTATTGCCTCTAATCTTTAGACTTTGAATCATCATCTTTTCTCAACTTGCAACTGGTTTTCATGGGAGTGATAACTGGTTTGCAATATTCCATTCCGAACCTCTTTAGCATTTCTCTTATATACTTGGTTTGAGAAATAAAGATTCCTTCATTGCTTTGATGTATCTGAAGTCCTAAAAATAAGGATAGTTCTCCAAGTAACAACATTTCAAATTCATTCTTCATATCTTTTGCAAATTTATGGCTTAACTTGTCATCATCACTACCAAAAATAATATCATCAACATAAACTTCAATTAATAAAATATTACCTTCAGCTACCTTGATGTAGAGGTTGTTGTCTGCACTTCCTTTTCTAAACCCTACCTGCTGCATATACTTATCCAGTCTAGAGTACCATGCTCTAGGAGCTTGTTTTAGCCCATGCAAGGCCTTCTTTAATTTACACACATAATCTGCGTTCTTTGACAACTAAAATCCTTCTGGTTGTTCAATGTAGACTTCTTCTTCAAGTTCCCCATTCAGAAAAAATGATTTTACGTCCATCGGATATACTTTAACTTTTTTGGAGCATGCATAGGGTAAAATAAACCAGATTGCTTCCATTCTGGCAACTGGGGAAAATATCTTTTCAAAGTCGATTCCTTCAATTTGTGCATATCCTTTACATACCAATCTAGATTTGTTCCTTGTAACTTGTCCATGTTCATTCAATTTATTCTTGAAAATCCATTTTGTGCCGATCACATTCTTATTCTTTGGTCTTGGAACTAGTTCCCAAGTGTCATGTTTCTCTATTTGATCCAATTCTTCATTCATGGCCTTATTCCAAAATTCATCCTTGTTGGCTTCTTCAAAACAATTTGGTTCAATTGTATATAAGAGTGCTAGGTGTGTTAGTTTTGCTGAATGGATTTTTCTTCTAGTCTCAACTCCTACATCTTTGTTTCCAATAATCTGATCTAAAGGATGATTCTTTTGTACTCGTTTGATAGTTGACTTTGGAGATACTTGTTGAACTTTCTTTTCTGTTTCTGTCGGATTTTCTTCATCTTCCTCTTCTACTTCATCTTCTGCTTCTTCTTTTTTGAAAAGTTGTTCCATTGATTTGTTTTCTTCTTCCTTTGATTCTGGTCTACCTATTTCATCAATTGTTACGTTGATGCTTTCCACAACTTTGTTCAATCTTAGATTGTAACACTTGTATGTTTTCCTTGTACTTGAGTAACCAACAAGTACTCCTTTGTCCACACAAGATTCAAAATTTACCATTATGAAATATTCTCTTTTGATGTAGCATTTGCTTCCAAAAACTCTGAAGTGCTTCACATTTGCTGGTCTTCCTTTCCATAGCTCATAGGGAGTTTTATTAGTGTTGTTTCTGAGCATTATTTTGTTTTAAATGTGAACTGTTGTATGCACTGCCTGTGTCCAAAATATATCTGTCAATTTGGAATCCATTAGGATTGTTTTATCCATTTCCTGTACTGTCCTATTCTTTGTTTCACCAACTCCATTCTATTGAGGTGTCTTATCAATAGAGAATTGTCTTTTTATTCCATGAATGTTTTAGTAGTCCATAAATTCCTTTGAAGTGAACTCTCCTCCATTATTAGATATCATGCATTTGATTCTTGAATCCATCTCATTTTCAACCATTTCCTTGTAGATCTTGAAGTTTTCAAAATCTTCTGACTTGTTCTTGAGAAAACAAACTACAATCATTATTGTATAATCATCAACTAATAACATAAATTATCTCTCACCTTTTAAGCCCTTTGTTGTAGTTGGTCCAACTAGATCAGTATGCATAATTTCCAGTGGTCTTGTTGTTGAATATTCATTTGATTTGAACCTGGTCTTTGTTTTATTTCCTTGTTTACAATGCTTGCATAAAGTGTTGGTTGGTTTCATGATCTGGGGAATTTCTCTGACTGCTTCTGTTTTGCTAAATTTGACAAGGTTATCAAAATGCATGTGAACCATTCTTATGTTCCATAGCCAACTTTCATCTTCCTTTCCTAGAAAACACTTTTCATTTCCAATTTCACTTAACACATATATGTTGTCTGAAGTTCTTGCAGCTGTACCGACCAATTTCCCTGAACCTTCTCTTATTATCTCACACATTTTTTAATCGAAAGTAACTTTATGACCTTGGTCACACATTTGATTGACACTTAGAAGATTATGTTTCATATCTTCGACCAATAGAACATTTTGTGCCTTTTTGTTCTTGTTCCCAATTCAGACTATTCCTTCAGCAATGCTTTTGGCCAAATTATCATTTCTGGAGGAGACTAATCCATTTATTTCCTTTTTCAATGTAAGAAATTTCTCTCTATCACCTATCATGTGTTTTGAACACCCACTATCAACATACCAACCATGTTTCTTCTTCTTATCTTGTAGAGCGACTGTGCCTTCTTCATTGCTATATTGATCTTGCTTTCTTATCCGTGTTGTTTTCTGAGGTTCTTTTATGTGACTGTTGTTATTTTGTTGAGGTTCTTTAGGAGGGACTGCCATTCTGCAATTTTTGGCCATGTGTCCAAAATTGTTACATTTGTAACATTCCACTTCAATGCTCAAAGATTCAAACTTGTTCTAACTTCTTCTTTTTGTTTCACTAGGTATTCTTGAGTAACCCCTTTGTGTATGACTCTCAAAGTTGTTATTGCTCCTATTGCTAGCTCTGCAATTCACAACTTTATGTCCAAAATTATTACATGCATAACATAAACCAAAAAATATATTTTGATACCTAGGAGTTGAATATCTTCTGAAAGAAGGTGCTCTTATGAATCCTTCTTCTTCTTGAGGCCTATATGTCTGTTGTTGATTCTGAAATTTGAATATTCTTGGTGGAGGAGTGTCCCTGTAATATTCCTTGTACATCTTCCTATCCCCTTTGATTGTTTCTGCATAGATTTTTGGATTTGTTTCTTGCTCTATTGTTTTGGAGCTTGATCCCTTTTCTGTCTGATTGTATCCAAGTACAGACTTGTCAAGATGAGAATTTTTACTGCTGATAATGTCATCTAGAACTTTTGAGTTATTCTACATATTTTTCTTTTGAATATCGTTTCTTAGTGTGACAATATCTACTTCCAAGTTTCCAATGATCTTTTCCTTTTCTTCTAGTTTTTCTTTGAGTGCTTCTTCAATTCTTTTATCTTCTTCTATTTGAACCTTCAATCTTGTGATAATTTGTTCTAGTTATCAAGTGTCATTTTTCTTTTCTAGTTATGATTGTAGTTTCTTGTTTTTCTTCTTTTCTCTTTTGATAACTTCTATGGCACACATTAATTCTTCTCGATAGTTAACTTCTACCTCTTCAATTTCATCTTCGACTTCATATCCTTCTTCAGCTTATTCATATTCTTCTTCGGAGTCTTCTTTGTCAGAATATTTTACTGCCATGAATAGAACTCTTCCTGTCTCACTGTCACTAATTTCACCTTCATCTGATGATGAGATGTCTTCTTTGATGCATAAGCTTTTCTTGAAATCTTTATTTCTAGTTCTTTTTCCTTTATATGTGTGTTTTCCTTTTGAGTAACCTTCATCATTTCTCTTTTTCTTATGTGGACATTTGTTATCAAAATGACCAATACCATCACAATTAAAAAAAATTAAAGGAATCTTACCTCTATACCTACCATTGGTTCCCTTGTTCAATATTTTGACGAAGTTGGCCACTTATTCATCATCTATTGAGATGTCACTGCTGTTGCTATATTCTTCTTGTTCCTTTTTATTTTTCTTTAATCTTTTGGATGCTTTGAAGGTTGCTTCTTTTACATCTGAATTTTCCTGTTCAGTTCTCATTTCATATGCTATGAAGATTCCATGCAGTTCATCCATGCTTATTAAGTTCAGATCCGATCTTTCTTCTAGTGGTGATATCTTAGGGTTGAATATCATAGGAAGAGATCTCAGTACCTTTTGAAAAATTACAGATTCCTTGATTTCTTCTCCCAATCCTATGATTACATTCACTATTTCATCAACTCTTAAGAACTAGGCTACAATATTTGCACCTTCCTTCATTTTTAGTTGTTTGAACTGACCTCTGTAAGTTTGAAGTTTTGTTTCTTTGACTTTTGTATCTCCTTCAAAAATATTTCAAAGCTTGTCCCAAAACTCTTTGGCGGATTTACAATGTGCAACTTTGGTAAATATTGTTTCACTTAGACCATTCAAAACTACATTTGTAGCTTTGAAATTATTCTGACCAAGTTTCACTCCTTTTTCATTTGTTGGTGGAACTATTGGTACTATGTATCCATCTAAAATTGATTGTCAAATTTCAAACCCCTTGTGTTTGTATATATGTCTTCATCCTTATGCTCCAAAAATCATACTTCTGTCCATGAAAGTGTGGTATTCCATTTTTATATGAGTTGGTACTCTCCATGATCTACCATTCAGTGGTTAAACTGATTTCTGAAGGAACCTACTCTGATACCAATTGTTGGATTACTGAGAGGGGGGTGAATCAGTAATAGCATAATTATAATCATTTTTATCCAAATAATCCAAGTGGTATATCAATGTAGAATTATTATCCAGTAATGAGTAATAAGAAATTAACAATCACATACATACATAGTACACCCGTGTTTTATGTGGAAACCCAAATCGGGTGGAAACCACATAATGCTTTATCTTATATGTATTAAAGAAATACATTCATTGGAAGCACCAACTTCCTTTGTTTTCCAGCTACACTAGAAGGAGGCTCCAACCCCCTAGTTTCTTAGGCTACAACCTAAGGGAAGCTCCAACTCTCCAATTCTCTGGCTACAACTAGAAGGAGGCTACAACACCCTATGTTCTCTAGCTACAATTGGAAGGTGGCTACAACCACCTGTCCTTGCCTCGTATAACCACCCTGAAGTAGAAGTAGAATGATGGAACCACTGTCACACTATCACTACGAGATATACTGCTATAAACTTGTACCAATAAACCTAAACCATGCATCAACCATGCATCAACCTGTACCTCACCTTGTAATCAACTTGTACCATAAACAAGTGCATCAACCATGCACCAACTTGTACCAAACAATCTATAATCAACCTGTACCATAAAAAAGTGAAACCAACCATGTACCAAGTATGCACCAATCATGTGTCAAGTACTCATCAAATATGACTCATCAATATGTACCAACATCATCAACTATACACCTCATGTCTGTGCCAAATCATCAACTACTTGTCTCAACCATGTACCCAACTTGTACCTCAACCAAAATCTCTCATCAATTTCATCATCCAAATATGATTTTTAACTATGTAACAGACCTGGTGTATATGATCACATGCCTGCAAAACTAACTTAATTTTAACAACAAGACACTAGCATTTTCATCAAACATTTCTTTAGTCTCACAAGACTAGTTTTGGATTAGTCAACAACCCTAACTTGAAATGATCTTAACTTTGTACCTATAATGAATAAAGATCTAAAACTGATATACAATGTTATTCAATGTGTTTTATGCAATTCCTCTAGGTTTCCCTACCTGTAACCTCTCAGAAAAGGAGTTATGGAAAAAATGGCACACCTTGCTAAATTCTGGTTTATTCTAGAGAGAAACATTCTAGAGCATGCCCCGCACAGAATATTTGTTGAATTGATCTAAAAATATTAAAAAACATACTAAATATTGTAATCTAACCAATAGATTTAGACTTATTGAATTTTTATATGTTATGAAGAAGTTATGACGTTTTTACCTGAAACACTTGTTTTTGACTGGTTTCAGGACTAGCCACAAACCCTATTTTCCACGGAGTGTAACTCAAAAAATACAATGACCCACAAGCTGAATGTTTTACCATAGATACTTGGATATGTTTCCACAATGGAATAGAAATTTCACGGTATGAATCATTCTATAAAAAATGTTATTGCGAAAATGGTGAGATGCCCTGAAAAAAACATACCTTCAAAAGCATCATCAAAAGAATTTATCCTTCCTTGAATTCCGACCTTCTTTTCTTCACTTTCCTCGAAAATTCGGCTTAGATATCCTTTAGTCACCTCAGAAACATATAGGTATTCAATATTCTCAAGTGTTTCTTAAATGAGAGAGCCTTGCCTCTTATTTATACTCTCCAAGTAGTTTCCTTAAAAACATCTTCTAGGTCACTTTGCCTACTTTCCTTATTTTAGGGTTAACCCACTTCTAATTTCTCCATTAAATTTATTATTGAATTAATTTACTTTGTATTCAATTTGAATTATAGTACATTAATCACTTCACTTTACTATTTACCTTTTAAAATCTCTTAAACCTCTTTGACTACTTTGACCTTTTGTGGTTTCTCGATGACATATGAGAGTCCTCCAACTTCGTAAGGCCATAGCTCTCAAACTGTGAGGAGTTATGTGATGTTCCAAATGCAACCATAAATGGAATGACATGTACTATCCATATATAATAGTATTACCTAGAAACATATCCAAACTCCTACCATTATCCATCAAACAAACTTGGGTGAATTACCCAAACCTGGGTTCTCCAACTTCTCATGGCCATAACTCTCTAACCAGGAGGAGTTATGTGACATTCCACATACCACTAGAAATGGCATGAAAAAAACTATAAATATAGGATAGTTTCACTAAAAAATTTACTGGAATTCATCTCATTATTCAACAAATAAGCATGGGTTCTCTAACCATACTTCTAGGATAACTCAATCTGCAAAGCATCTTCCTGTGAAGGATTTCACCATAACGGGACCACTTTGGAGTTCATCCATTTCTACTTATTATCAAACATGACAAGACAATAACGAGTCATATTTACATCAAACAATATTGGGTCCATTACCCAACCTTTATGCTACGACGCTTTCTTCAAGGGTTGACATCAATGACAACCAACCTTAATAAACACCTAGGTCTTTTCCCCTTGGGAATTTTCTCAGCTTTCCAAATCCTTGATTTTCAGGGGCTTCCAATGGCCAAATTCTTGATTTTCCACTTGTCACATTCATCCCTGAGGTAGTTCCAACATCTTCCCCTCTCATGGAGTCATGGTCAGTTGATTTTAACCTGGTTGTTCCATTTGTCCATCAACAATAAATATAAAATATTTTGTTTCATACAAATGTCATAGTCAAATAGTTAGTTGGGTCAAATCAAATCTCTTTCCAACAATCATAATCATCAATTACAATTAATTAAATCTGAAATTTAAAATTTCCATAAATGGCAATAATTTTCCAATTCCAAATTTACCAAAAATGGAATTAATTTCCTAAGCAATTTCAGACTTAAAAATAATTTAATTTTGGGGATGTTACATCCTTTCCCCCTTCAATAAAACATTGTCCTCAGTGTTTGTCCCTTACTCGGAATAGGATTGGATGAGATTTCTACAAATATCCCTCCAACTCCCAAGTGGCCTCTTTAGGACTAAAGTGCTTCTATTTCACTTTTACCTCTCCGTTCCGTAGTGCTATTTCTCTCTTGTCTAGATTGCACAGAGGTTCTGCTTGGAACTTGCCTTCTATTTCCACCTGCACCAAGTTCCAATCGATCATATGAGTAGGGTCATGAACATATTTGTTTAACAAAGAAATGTGAAATATATTATGAACTCTCAGATTTGCGGGAAGTGCAAGTTGGTATGCTACAGGTCCAACTCGAGCTAAGATCTCGAAAGGGCCACAAAACCTGGGTGCCAAATTGGCAAAGTTCCCTATCTTTAGAAAAAAAAATTAGGATTTGACTTTTAAATAGATGTGATCTCCCACTTGAAATTTCAGGTGTCTTCTTTTTAGGTCCGCGTAACTTTTTGGTCTGTCCTGAGCTTCTTTTAAATTCTGTTGAACTTTTCTTACCATATTCTCCATTTCGTGGAGCATTTTTGCTCCTACCATGAGTCTGTCGACTAGATTGTCCCAGCTAATTGGAGTCGTACACTTTATGTTGTAGAGTACCTCAAAGGGTCTCATCTTAGCCAATGTTTGGTAAACATTTTTGTACGCAAATTCCACCAAGTGTAGGTAGTCTTCCCACTTGCCTGGTTTTTTCCTTATGTACATGCGTAGCATATATTCTATGATTTGGTTTGTTTGTTCGGTCTACCCATCTGTTTGTGGATGATAGTTGGTGCTGAAATTCAAGTTAGTATTTAACCCTACAAACAATTCTTTCCAAAAAGTAGATGTAAATTTTACGTCTCTATTTGAAATCACTATTTTAAGAATACAATGTAGTCTAAAAATTTCTTTCATGAATATTTCAGCGATGTTAATAGCTTTAAAAGTAGACTTTACATGAATAAAGTGTGCAGACATACTAAGATTATCAATCACCACCATAATTGAATCATTCTGTTTTTTAGTTCTAGGAAAACCTGTAATAAAGTCCAGTGATATAATCTCCCATTTCCATTCCGACACAGGTAAGGGATGCAACAGGCTAGCTGGATGTTGGTGTTCGGCTTTCACTTGCTAAAAATATTGACACTTAGCTAAGTATTATGTTGTTTCACCCTTCATATGGGGACAATAAAATAACTTTCTTAGTGTTGTTACCATTTTCTGGTATCCCAAATGACTAGAATATGGTTTCTTGTGTACTTCGTCTAAAACCGTTAACTTTAATTCTGCTGAATCTTGCATGTGTATTTTATTTTTAAATCGTAGTAGACCTTTATGTCCAAACTCAGATCTATTTTGTCTGAATTTTTTGTATTATTTCGTAATTCTGTTATTATTTTAGTGTAATTTTCATCGTTAATACTTGTAGCCTTTATCCTTTGCTCAAGATCGCTTTCTTCCCTGCTAATGTTTATTTCAAACAACATGTGAACTCTTCTACTTAAGGCATCGAACACCTTGTTTTCTTACCCTTGATATGTCTTACTTCAAAGTCAAATTCGCTCAAGAAGGCCAACCATCTTGCTTTCCTTGCATTAAGGTCAGGTTGAGTAAACAAAAATTTCACAGGGCTGTTATCAGTCAATAACATAAATTTTATGCCCAATATATAGTGTCGCCACATCTTTAAGGCATGTATGACAGCTTCCAACTCTAATTCATGAGTGATGTAGTTTCATTCATGTTCCTTTAGTTTTCTGGATTCATAACAAATAGCATGCCCTTCCTGAGTCAGGACACTTCCCATACCTTCTTTACTCCCATCTACACAGACTGTGAAGTCTTTGTCTAGATATGCTACCTTTAAAATGGGTCCAGTTGTCAATAATTCATTTAACTTATTAAAAATGTCTTGACATTTCTGTGACCAGTTGAACTTGGTTCCCTTCTTTTGTAATGATGTGATGGGGTATGTAATCTTGGAAAATACCTCTATAAATCTGTTGAAATATCTGGTGATTCCCATGAATGAACAGATGTCCTCTATGTCCTTAGGGATTGACCATTCTATGATGGCTCTTATTTTCTCTAGATCAACCACAATACCTTCTTCGGATATTACAAGTCCTAAGTAATGTATTTTCTTCTAATAAAAGTCACACTTATCGAATTTAGCATACAATTTATGTTTTCTTAAATTTTTCAAAACTATTTGTAAGTGTTCCTCATGTTCTTCTTCTATTTTAGAATATACTAGGATATCACCAATAACTACCAAAACAAAATTTTCCAAGTATTGAATGAAATGTTGTTCATTAAACACATAAATGTGGTTGGCATGTTAGTGAGACCAGATGGTATGACAACAAATTCGTAATGTCGATATCTCGTTCTGAATGTTGTTTTACTTATGTCCTCATATTTTATCCTAACCTGGTGATAACCAGATCTTAGATCCAATTTAGAAAAAATATTTTCCCCACCTACTTGATCGAACAGATCATTTATCCTAGGTAAGGGGTACTTGTTCTTAACAATCATTTTGTTTAATTGTCTGTAATCTATGCATAAACTTAGAGTTTCCTCCTTCTTTTTAACAAAAAGAATTGGTGCTCCCCATAGTGAGACACTTGGTTGAATGTGGTTTTTTTCCAACAGTTCTTGTAATTGAATTTTTAATTATGTTAATTCTGGAAAACTCATTTGGTAAGGTTCTTTAGATATAGGATCTGAACCAGGTAGTAGGTCGATAGAAAAGACTATCTCTCTCATTGGGGGCAATTCAAGTATCTCATCAACAAACACATTTCTGAAATCATGCAAGACAACAAAATCCTCCAAGGTAGGTTTATTTTCTTTTCCAACAGATTTGTCACTTGGATGGCATAAATATGACAACCCTTTCTTAAGAATTTCTTAAATTGCATTGCTGAAATCTATCTAACTGAGATTGGTTTTTGTATACCTTGAATTGTCCTAACAGTGTCTTTTTCGTCTTTATATTTGAGTGATTTTTCATAACAATCTAAAACTACTTTATGCCTTTTCAACCAATCCATTCCGATAATTATGTCATAAGACCCTAACAGTAAAATGTTCATATTTGTCTTTGTGTTTTGACAACCTAAAATGAACTCAGAATAAAAAATAAAATTAGATACTTTTCTTTTTGTTCATGTTGCTAGTTGTACAAGACAAGGTTTTACATGTCTTTTTTTGCTTAAGTTTATTTTAATCCACTACACCATGAGCGATGTAACTCAACGTATCTCCTGGATAAATTAAAACAGAAATACGAGTATTGTTAATTTTACCTTCAATTTCCACTACAGTGGATTGGTGGTTAGCTTGTCGGCCATCCACGACTACATTGATTCGATGTAATATTATTCCCACATCTCCCACTGTAGATGCTTCCTGTAGGTTGTAAACCGTAGTCCTGGCTACTAAAGTAGAACATGGACAATTCCTCCTTAGGTGGGGTTATCTACATTCCGAACATTTTAACAGTTCCCAGGGGTTGTCCCCAAACTTCTTTGTTCCCAGATTAACTAGTTTACCACCTCCTTGGGTATTCTGGTTGTTGGAGTGAAAATATTTCCTTGGAAAACTCTTTGTTGCATTTCGAAAAGGGGCTAGCTGATATCCCTTCTTCCATTGATTCATTCGGTCTTGTTTCTTGTCTTTCCAAGCCTTGGGAAATTTTGACCATTGTTTGTATTGGTTGTAACACATTTGGGCCTTCCTGAAAACTTCACTCAAGGACTTGGGGTTATCAAATTCGATTATGTCCTTATAGGAATCTGGTAAACATCCTAGAAACCACTAGATTTTTACTTTGTCCTCTCAAATATAAGGCACGAACCTTAGTAATTCCATGAATTTGTTTATCAGGTCATCCATATCCATTTGACTGAGTCATGACTCATAAAATTATTTAGTTTTTTTTTCATAGTAACTTTCAGATAAATACTGTTTCTTAAAGTACTTTAAATCCAACCATTCAATCTGTTTTTCCTTTAGGGCCCTGGCCAACTTTAGGTCCTGCCACCATATGCTCACTTTTCCTTTCAGATTATAGATGGCCATTTTTACCTTCATATTGCTAGGATAGTTATATATATGGAAATACTTCTTTATGTCTAATAACCATGCTTTAGTCTCCTCCCCTATTCTAGATTCCCAGTCAAAGGTAGACAGTTTGATTTTCTTAAACTCTCCCTCAAGATGGTCCACTCGTTTCCTTTTTCTTCCTATTTTTGTTTTATCTTCTGTTGATGGTGTACCTTCGAAAGAGATATCTCCTTTTTCTCCTTCAAGACAAGAATTTTTGGAGGCCCTTTTGCTAACCTCTTCTTCCTCATTATCATCCTTTGGGCTCTTTTTTGTCACTATTCTTCACAACAAAACTTCATTTATTTCTTGTTGTTCATGTTGTGCCTTTTTCAGTTTCTCATTGTTTGATTTGAAAACTTGCATCTCAACAATGAGATTTCTCATAGTTTCTAGAACTTCGGTAGGTGAACTTCTGTCATTGTTCTACCTCTGATATTCAAGAGTCCTTTGTTAAGTATTCTTCTCAGGTTTGATTTCTACTTCGTTCTGGGCTGCCATGATTACAACATAAAATAAAGTGTTTTTTGTTTGTAACAGTAATTGTTTTTTTAGTTTTACATAACAGAAATAATATGTTCTAAGTAATTATTTTGTCCCTGTTAAGGTCCAAGTGTTGTAACCTTTTCTCTTATACCATTTGTAATGATCCTTAAAATTTCCAAATTTAAAAAAAAAATTATTAGGCTATTGGAGTTGATCATTTGTCATTCCCAACCCTGTAGTTGTTCATCACTATTCTTATAAACATACACATACTAATCCTCTGTTACGGTTGCAAGTGAATTCCTAAGAATTTATCTATGGTTGTCTCAGCCTTATTCATAACATGGGTGAATTAGTCGTCCTACTAACTAACCATTAGTTCGTTTGGAACTTAAGACTACTAGTAAACACCTTCATATACATATGATATACATACACCTTGATTAGTTCTCTTTCTATTTACATAGCACGACTATATTTGTATATGTGTGTTAGACTTTCTATTTCATATGTATTGAATACTGATAAAGGAAACATAGGGAATTCCTTAGGTTTTACATTCCACTTCGAATGGGATCTCGTAACATATCATAACTTGTAACATACCATAACTTTTTCATTAGAGAGAAAAACACACACGATTAAACTTAAGGCAGGGACACTCCACTTTCGTATGTGGTAGGTGTCATTGATCACACGTAGTCATTACTACTTTGTCCATGGTGTGCACGGAATTAAAATTTAGGTGGTTGTGGTGTACAACTGACATAAACTGCTTGTCCCTAACTGATTAACAACTTCATGGTAACTAAGTTTGGGGTGAGAATTCACGTTCTAGTGTACAAGAGCTAGGCATGAAGATCAACCTTCCGAAAACTAAACCATACCCCAACTGGACTGTCATTCCCTTCCATAAATGTTGACAAGGACCACAACGATAAACTGTCATGCCTTAATTAGATTCTGTCTACGACATTAAATTTATTTATTGTGGCACATTCCTTTGGCCCATTGGTTGACTTGCATTCCCATTGAGTTCCTACCACCTTTCCCTAGTCACATGGTCCAGGTACATTTCATAGTTCCCACCATTAATCAGGAAAAAACATGTCCTCCTGAGGCTATTGTTCAGTCTTTCTTGTGCGGTGCCAACTCAGAGAAAAAATGCCTCTGCAAGGAACCCTATGACTAAACCTGGTGTATGACTCGGGTGATGAGTATGTTCTTGTTCTGTGTAGGAGAAAGGTCATTACACATTTCTCCACTTCTCCCTTATACCTAGTATGTTATCTGAACCCCATTATCAAAAATCTGTGAGGTACGGAAATGTCAAACATATTGTAGTTGCTTCTGTGATTGTTTGATAAATTTGTTAATTAGTTTTTTCATCTTCTCTATTCTGTGACTTTCATGATATTATTATCGAGAGCTTGGATAAGTATTTTATCCTTTGATCCTTTTAACTTAGGGCACGATTCCTTATGAGGATAAAACCTCACTATTTTAGTGATCCAATAACTCGACCACACGGTCAACCGGGTTGGATTGTTATCTTGATTTAGGGAGATAATTGCAAATGAGAATAAGTTTTCATTCTTAGTCATATTCCCTTTACTAAGCAAAAACAAAACAAAGACTGGTAAGTTCTGTGTTGGGGTTTGTCTTCATTCTTCAAAAATTATTATAATACTTATCGTTATCTTGTACTGGTGACACACATGTGAGTTCTTGTAATTGTATAATACCCTCTCGGTATGTACCTCAGAGTCCCATACTCTATGTTGAATATCTCATTTATTATACTGTGTCTTTTCTTTGGAATCCATCACTCTGTGGGTTCTTCCGCGACCCATTATTTGACTCCTACGCCTGTACTTTTCTTTCTAACTAATTATTGTACTTTTCTTTGGTGCATATGTACATCTATATAAGATGGAAGCTATGTACACTGAGTAAACTTGTTAAAATGTTTGTCTACTATGTATGTAATATATTTAAGACTCTAGCTAATCTTGAAATTAACATTTCTCCTTCAGCGAATACTATTATCTGTATGTGTATATTTCATCGCATGGTGTTTAACTCTGTATTAAACTTGGAATAATGCATTTCTTTCATCATATAGTATTCGATCAACATTTAAAATTTGAATTATGATATTTGGCATTGGTATTTTATGCGACCTCTTGGAAGTTGGTTATGTAGTTCTTGATCGATTGTTGATTTAATTCTTGAAAGCTCAATGAAATAATCCGGTTACCAAATCTAATGATGGGGCCCTTCTTTTGCGAGGGTACCCATTAGGAATAATTTGATCCACTTCCCCCTTTGAGCTTATGGATGAACTTCGATAGTGTCGTGAAAGGAAGGACAACCTCAGTCCCTGCAAGTTAAGTAAAACTCATGATTACACCTGTGGTAAAAAAAAATTCTTATTTTTTGCAATCATTGTGATAGTGATCCTCTTGATTAAAATAATACCATTATTAATTATAGATTCACATTTTCTTGCAGGAAATTCCTTCACTCAAAGTTCACTGGATTCAGGATAACTTCGAACACCAGAAAAGGTATTCGGGTTCTAAATACAGTGCTTAAGAAATCTCATAGATACAAGGAAATCATACGATTTCTATCTTAGGGTATTATTTCATGGAAAATATATATATCCCAGACTCTGATAGTCAGTTGATCATTTATATTTGTAACCATATTTTAGAGGTTAATAGAAAAGGAAACTCTAGAATTTGAAATAGGATTCTCAGTGTTTTAATAATTGCAAGTGGTAGCACTTGTCGAGCATGAATTTATATTAATTTGCTACTGGTATGATTTTGGAAGTTAGAAAAGATTTCATGTATCTTTATTTAATGAATTTCGCCTCTGCCTTATCATAGATTAAAACAAGCTCTTTGTTTTTGAGATATCTGAACTATTATAATTCTTATACTACTATCATAGTCATAAGACAAAAGATTTATTCAAATTTCTCTCAAGTTTTCTAGTATGGATGAACTCATGGTATGAGTCATTAGATTTTTGAATAGTTATGTAAGACTATGTACAACCACTGTCTCTCTCTCTCTATACATATCTTTATATATATGAATGTTCCAATCATATATATATATATATATATATAAGATTCAAGTATACTTTTAGTACGTTATTGAGCATTTGTACAGTCTATTCATCTCCTTTAATTGATTTTCTATATGTACATAAATCATATATTTTGGAACTTTTAAAATAGGATTGACTTCAATTAACCTAGATATATCCTCTAGTAAAATTTCATCGTTCAGTTCCATTCACGATTTCGATACACAGAAAATTTACTCAAAGCATGCGATTGACTGTAAGGGTTTATCCTACAGTTTATTCCATTCCAACAGTAATTTAATCTACATAACTAACTCTTCTAAAATTAACTAGATGTACTCTTTCAACTATTAGATCGAATGAAAGTAGCATTCACTCAGCAATTTAATCAAAAGAGATAATTCATCCAGAATTAAATTAGATGTATTGTATCATCCCTTAAGTCAAGCAACATTCGATCATAATTTAATCCATAGCAATACTTTCATCCATTATTAATAGATGCATTCTAACAACTATTAAATCAGATAACATTCAGTCTGAGAAAGAGTATATAGACATATATGAACAGTTTTCGAACAACAAATGGAACGACCAAGTTCCTCCCAACCTTAGAACAAAACAACCAATTCACTTGTCCCGTTCACCCCCTAGCCTAACCATGAATCCATTAGGGAGAACTCTAGAACCCCTCCTCAACAATAGTCCTTTAGTCTCAACAACTTCTCCTTGCTTCACACTCAGAAAACAATGTTCATAACAATAAGAGATCCTTATTTTCCCCAGCATACTAGGCAGTGTCCTGCCTCCTCCCATATGCTTTATATCCAAAAGGAAATGTGCCTAGGTATTTTCCCCCTTGGGAATTTTTGCAGCTTTCCAAATCCCTGATTTTCAGGGGCTACCAATGGCCAAATTCTTGATTTGTCACTTGTCACATTCAGCCCTGAGGTATTTCCAACATGTTCCCCTCTCATGGAGTCATGGTCAGTTGATTTTAACCTGACTATTCCATTTGTCCAGCAACAATAAATATAAAATATTTTGTTTCATACAAGTGTCATAGTCAAATAGTTAGTTGGGACAAATCAGATCTTTGCCCAACAGTCATAATCATCAATTACAATTAATTAAATTCGAAATTCAGAATTGCCATAAATGACAATAATTTTCCAATTCCGAATTTACCAAAAACATAATTAATTTCCTAATCAATTTCAGACTTAAGAATAATTTATTTTTGGGGATGTTACAAGTGAGGTCACATTGGTTGGCAAGAAGGAGATGGATGGAGAGCACATAGGACAAGGACTTCAGAGAATTCTCATTTGGCTATGGTACGCATGTGTATATTTGGTTGAATGGTAGTTAAACTATGTTCATCCGCCTTCAGTTAAGGCACTTCTCTTGTGTTAAAATTTATGTTTTATTCAACGTAATATTGTCCAAAGACTTTGTTTTTTTTTATCTTTCAATGAATTTGTCTTGATGATCAGATGTTTTATGATCATAGGATTCAAAGTTATCCCAACCTTATTCTCACTGTACTTTTGATTTGATTTCCAATGGCAAACCCAAACTATGAATGCAATGACTTCTCTACATTTTTTTTTATTGTTTTTAATACAAAGGAAAATTGTGTTTTTATCCTTAGTTCCTTTATCCTTTCAATTATTAGTTTGTGCCCAAGCAGTCGGTCAGAAACTGAATCGACTGTCTTTCAATATGGTGTTAAAGATTTAGATTGAAATGCCCTACTTTCCTGTGCATAGATAATAAGTGTAGGATCATCCCTTTCCCAGTGTTTATTTGTAGCGAATTTTTATGCTGGAAATGATTTAATTCTCAATGCCAATTTAATTCTTGCTACAATTGGATTATCCTCTACCCATGTGTTTGGTTTATTTCTTGCAGCAAATTTTATGCTACGAATAATTTAATTCTTGTTGCGAATGATTTATTTCTCGCTGTGTTTTACTTGCTGCATTTCCTTTTTCTTCCTGGAGGTCGTCTCCATTTTTCTCATGGCAGAACGAGCACAATCTCCCGACCTTACTTTTTGTACACTTGATTTGCATTTTTTTAACCGGTTACAGTATATCTCCTTAGAACGTGCTATCACTGCTTCATTGTTCTCGTGGCAGTGTATTTTATTTCCCAGTTTAACCTTATGTTTATTCCTCTTGTTATTTCCTATATAACTTAAGTTGATTTCTTACAGAACACACCAATACCTTAACTATTAATGTATTCTTAAGTTGATTTCTTATAGGCGTAGTGTATGTTAAATTTTACTTGAAGGTTTCAAAGCAACTCCATAAACAACACAATAAATTTACGGGTTGAACAATGCAGGGTTTAGAGTCGATGCTGACCAACTGTGCGTTGACTATAATGCCAACAGTTTTCATTTTTGTATAATTCAGTAGTTAAATTTATTACAGCATCCATATTCTATAGTTTCCTTTCTGCAGTTATTGTTATTTACATGCAGACTATGTGATTGACTTAAACGCTGATACAAAGCGATATCAATATTAGAAACAATTAATAAGTAACAATACTTAGCAATATCGATATTGATTATTGGTTCGTCTTTCATGATTACTGATTTAGAATTTTTCATGTAATTTTTTCATTTACTTCATAGCTGATTGGACGATGTCTTTATATCTTGATGTGTTGGGGATTTCTTAGAATCGTTTTAGATAATGGACTTGAGTGTGTATTTACATTGGGATATCTTGCAGTAGTTGTGGATATTGTAATTTTTTCTAACAAGTTCAGTCTCTATCTGTAATGTATTCTAACTATCAACTATAGTTGGTCCAACTAGCTTGAAACTACTAAAGTCATATAATTGGTGATCGAGGGTGAAAGTGACGAACGACTGACACCAATTTTCTTGTACACAGATGTTCTTTAGAGTACCAGTTTATTTGTTGTACCCAGTAGGAAGGTAAAATGGAATCTGGCCTACTAGTTCATCTCCAGTGGACTAGATAGACATGTAATGGATAGGAGGTTATATATTGTCGTTGTGCGCAAGGGATTTACTGACCGTTTTTATTTGTGTGGAATTTTAAAGTGTTGAAGACAAAGAAATAGGTAATAGGTAATAGATAGGTAATAGGTGATAGGTAATAGGTAAAAATTAATGGAACACGGTTTTATTTCGATTATCCTCGAAAGAGAAACAAAAATTATGATAATCATTGTCTCTATTGTCGTAATCCTTGTACTGAATTTAGATTTAAAAACAACTGTAAATTATAACCGTAATCAATGTTCACATAGGTGATCTTAGTATAATAAATCTCATACTATGAACATTGTAGTTACGTGACTGACTTGTACTCTAAAATGAATAATTTGATACAGGACTCCTTCAATAATATCAATTCTGGCGTGGAAATAAAGAATGTTTTCCACACATTAATTTATTTAAGATCTTTAAAATATTACATCTTTAAAAATAAGGCCTAATATTGTTTTAGATAAGTTAATTGTTGGACATGTATAAGGGTTTATATTGGATCGTTTATATACATATATGCATCCTATATTGTATAAATACTATGGTTTGATAATACGTCTCACTTGAATGGTCATTGAAATTATTATTGAAAAATTAAGAATTAATGTTAGATGAATTATGACCTTTAGATTTGGTATAGTTTTAGATTAACACTACTTCTCAAATATTAATTAGAAATGGTTAATTGTAAGTCATTATGTTATAAATTATCTGAAGGTTCTTAGTTATTTTATGCTTAAGAATAGTAATGATTGAAATCCTTGAATTAAGGCTTAGTCATTATTTCTTTAGGAATCTTTACTCATCATTAGGGTGTTAATCAAAGTTTACAATGATGTTAAAGTGTTATAATTTGACATCGATTAAGAATAATGATGTTAAATAAGAATAAATATTAGGCCTTGATATCATGTATCTTAATTGTTGGCTTATGTAATTTGTGTTAGATTAATTATAATCTAGTTAGATTTTTTTACAAAATAAAAATAAAAAATGCAAAGAAGTCATTGCATTCAGAGTTTCGGTTTGCCATTGAAAATCAAATCAAAATTACAGTGAGCCTAAGGCTTGGATAAATTTGAATTCTCTGATCATAAAAGGTTGGCTCTTCAAGAAAAATTTGTTGAAAGATAAAAAAAACGAAGTCTCTGGATAGTATTACGCTGAATAAAACATAAAATTTAACACAAGACAAGTGTCTTAATTGAACACGTAGGAACATAACTTAACTACCCTTCAACCAAATATACACATGTGTACCATATCCAAATGTGAATTCTCCGAAGTCGTTGTCCCGCATGTGTTTCGTCTAGCTTCTGCTTACCAACCAAGGTGACCTCACCGGTACCTCCTAGCCAATGCTAGGGGTACTCTTCTTCCCCATGAGCCCCCTGAGATGTAAATAGGCCATGCACACAATACCACAGAATGATAGCACCCATATCACCTCGTAAGGTCGAGCTACCACTCGTTGCCTGAGCTGGGTATCCCAACTCCCACAAGAGAAATTTCAGTCAAAATGAAATTTCAGCAGCGTGACGTTACGCAAGCTAGATTTGATCCATACTCCTCCTCTGCCATCCTTTTTATAGAGTTTTCAAGTAATTACTTTCCAAAAATTATCATTAGATTTTTTTTTCGTTCAATTAATTAGGAAAAACCTCCCCCGTACACATGTCGCCCGATCCCCTAGTTGCATCAGAAAATCAATTTATTAATTAATTAAATTTGTCTATTTCCCTCACACACCTAAAAGCGTTCCTAAAAATGCTCCTCAATGTCCCATTATTCCCTTACAATTCTTAAATGACTTACGCCTTAACTAATTCTTAGTTGAGTTCATAAATAGAAAGTTCCAAAGGCTAGATTCCTTACTAAGTTAGGCATTCCCCTTTTTCTTTAAGTTTCCCCTTTTCTTTATTTTTTTCCTTTTTTCAAGTTTCCCATTTTTCTTAGGTTTCCCCCTTTTCTTTAAGTTTCCCCTTTTTATAACTCAGTTCAGAATTAGCAGGTTTAGATAAAAACAACTAAATACCCCTTTTATTAATTAAACCTTTATTAAAATTTCCACTTTAATTATTAATGCTTGAATTTTCTAATTAGTTATAAAAAGGACCTTTAGTGAATTGAGATTTTATAAAAATAACCTTAGTGAATTGAAATTTTATAAAAAGAACCTAGGTGAATTAAAATTTCCACCTTAATTTGGTTATATGTCTAATTAGTTTTTTTGTTCTAAGGCTCTACTCAGATCTAGGTTTTCAATTCACTAGGCTTGGCGACAGTTCTTAAGGGAACAATTAGTTATTAAACTTTAATTATTACATCATTCATTTTAAGGTCGACCAGGTTCTAAGGAGGCATAGTTTTCTAGGCACCAGGTTTATTTACTTACCATTTAAAATCGTAGTGTACCCTTTAGGATGCACTATGTGCTTGAATGGTGCCACTCGCCTCTTTCCATTTTATTTTCACAACATGCCCTTCAATACACACTATGTTCTCCATTGGTGCCACTCGCCTCTTGAATGAAATCGGTAGACGTCAAACCCCTGGAGTCAATACGCCATGAGGTGATATTCTCGAAGACTAAGGGTCTCTAAGGAATAAGGACCTTTCCTTATTTCGATCCCGTTAGAATCATCGTGAACGACTGTCAAAGTCTTCCCTCATGACATCGTGGGTCTTCTCGAACTAGGTAATCGTTAACCTACAGTTCGAGCCACGGTGAGAGTGCTAGTAGGCTATGGCAGGGTTGTTGCCACACACCTCCCTCAATGTATCTGGTTGTTGTATGTGACCCATTTAATCTACATGTGAGTCTGGTCAGCAAGCTATCGTCATCCTACATCCATTGACGAATCATGTCATCAATAAAAATCAACATCATAATATCTAATCATATTTACATATGTCACATCAACAACATTTGAACCCAACAGTCCACTCCCCGACTCGATCCAAAGTCTAAGGGGTTCCATCGATGCCTCAACATCCTCAACGTCCAGAGTCATGCACAATAAGGAGAACCCAGTTAGTAACACCTGTCTATGTAAATACAAAAAAATAACATATCATCAAACCCACAATATCTCATAATCATAATCAAAACAACCAATAGTATAATGACCCAGATCACTTGCACGCAAGTGACCTCAAAGAATAAGTTTGCTCAGGGTGGGAAAGAGTGGGATGTTACATTATTCTAATTTCATATGCAACTATTTAATATTTGGTGTTCTCATTCTGTAAGGATATTTAGAAACTGTTGTAGCTTTAAGAATTAATTCAATAGATAAGTCCATATCTCTCTTTGGTGGTAACCCTATAAATTACCGAAATACATTTTCCTATTCCTTCAAAAGTGGATAGTCTTCAATACTTGGCTCCTTATCCTTTGTCAACTCTTACATATGGGCTGCATATACATGGAATACCTTCCTAAAAATTATTTTCAAATGAAAGGAGGAAATCACTCTGATTGATATAGGTCTTGGAATACCATGCACCATCCTTGAATTTCATTGTTCATCAAGGCATGTGAAATATTTTTTGTAACAATATAGGATATCACAATGTTTATCCAAGCAATACATACCAACCATGAAATCATATGACCCAAGTGATATTATGTTCAAATATTCCTTAGTGTTGACTTCATTTATGCTCACTGCACAATATTTAGCCAACTCATTGATTATTCTTTTAGTTCCAATGGCTAATCAAACCAACCAATACTTTTCATACATAAATCTCTTCAATTTAAATTTGTCAACAATATTAGGATCTACACAATTATGAATAGCTCCAGAGCCAATCAAAATAGCTATGGGATGATTATCAATCTTACCTTCCACTTCAATCATGTGGAATTTATATCCTACTTGTCTATTATCTAGAGCTGCATAGATCCTTAGAATGATCCTAGCCACATTATACACTCTATAGTCTTCATAAATTTTATGCATAGTCCTCATCCTATCTCCTTTAAGAGGATATTATTTGTGCATGTGGTCTCCTTCACATACCCAACACTCTATGGGTTTCTAACTTGGACTTTCCATGAAGGAATATGTTATATTGGGATATTTTTGTGCTTGTTTCCCTTGAATATAAGCCTATGATTTTTTCTTGAATAAATATGGTTTGAATCCTTTATTCCTCTAATCCATATTTTCTTTCTTGTTTTCATGCCAATCTCTTTCAAAATATGGCCTTTCCTTACTCATCTCATACAAATAATTATCTTTTCTTATGGATTCTTCCAATTTTCTAGGATGATTAAATTGGATTTTATCACTATAGAAAGAAGGTATCCCACTAAGAAATCTTTGGATTTTAACCTTATCATATTTTATGAAGAAAACATACCTAAAAATTCAAGGAACCTTCTTTCAAACTCATCCATTTCCATGCTTACAAGCTTGATTTCAAAGAAACATTTCATCTTCTTGTCATAATAATTATCTGAAAATTATTTCTTCTTAAAATACTTTTTGAAATCCCTCCATGAGACACTCTTTTCATCAATGTGCTTAAATTACTTTAGCTAATCCCACCACATAAATGATTTTCATTGAAGATGGTAGTTTCAATTCTGGTTTCTACATTTGATAAATAATTGTGCAATTGGAAACATATACTCATTCCCAAAATACATGCTTATGCATATTCATATTTATTATGATAACCATCAAAAGTAGGAGGCTTAACATTCGTATGCTTGCCTTGCAAATCATCTACTCCATACCTCCTCCTCCTTCTTTAGACATGGGACACACTTGGGATACTCTCTGACCTTGAATGCACATGTTCTCTTCTAGTCGAATTCCTTTGTGAATGATGATGTATATTAGCACTCCCTGATTATCTAGATCATATATGGTCATCCCTCCTATCATGAGATCTGGATGCTTCAACTTTCCTTGTACTGGCCACTTGCTCTATGCTAGAATATTTATTGAATTTCCTCTACAACATATTAAAAGTATGTATCACCTCCTCCTAAACTATTATCATCCTTGCATTGTCTTCTATATATATCTCCACTTCTATCTATAAGATTCTCATAGTCTCAACCAACTCCACTAGTTCCACTCTTCCCCTACATCGATTAGATTCAGTCTCTACATTTCCCATGCTAACATGTAGACATATGACCTCCTTCTCATAGTTGTAAGACACTTGGGAATCGTCCATATATTTAGTTCTCGTATAGGAACCAAACATGTTTTCTTATACCTCTAATTATATAAGAAATGTGAATGCAACAATTGTTGTTCGAGTTATGTATAGTATAAATTATTTAATAAATTAGATTACATGCCACGATTCATATGAATTTCTAAAAGGTATGGATGAATTGGAATATAATTATTATTTTTTAGATACATTCTCCTTTCAATTATCTTTCCAATTACTTTAGTCATTGATGCAGGAGCATCACCAACATCAAGCGAGCCAGCGCGGAAGAGAAGGACAGCTGGACAAGCGCCAGTACAAATTTTTGAAATCACCTTGAAGTTGTTGCACAATCTTAAATGAAGCCATTAAGAAGAAGCACACTTGTAAAATGTAAATGGACCTTGAGCGATTGCTCTCGTCCTTAGTAGATAGAAGGCATTTAAAGTAGTTAATGCAGGTAGATAGAATTTAATTCTAGATTAGATAGTTTTAGAGCACAAGAGGGAAACGGGATATAGACACCCTTATTGTGTATTGTAACATTATGATCAAATTGAAGCATTGGAGCATAGGAGAAGCAGAGAGTTGTGTAAGAACACCCATGTACAGATATTTGGATTAATAGAAAGAGGTTGATTCAAAATCATGGTTTTGTGTTTGTTCTCTGTGTATTGATGTTGAATGATATGCTCATGAATGTTTGCTTCCTGTTATACATTTGCTTTATATGCTGTGTATATAATTTCATGTTTTGAGTTTGAATTCTGAGAGGAAAGGATAATGGAATGAGTTTCAATTGTTTCTCTATCTGAGTAAGAATTCCTATAAGGAGTGCAGTTGAAGTGTCCGCAAGGAGTGCATCGGAAAGAATTCAGGGTTGTGTCTCTGAAGCTTAGATAGTTTTACTTTAGTTCTCATTTCCTCAAAAGTGAAGATAGGCACAGGAGCCGTGCAAGGAGTGCACATGCCAAGCTAATTCTTAGAGTTTTGAGTCTGAGCAAAGCATTGAGAGACTACTACTGCAGGCGTGCGCAGATTCAAAATATTTCAACACATAGGAAGTGGTTGAAGGTTTGCCGCAAGGAGTGCGCGCAAGAGTCTTTTCTAAGACTTAGAATTATAAGAGAGCTCAAGAAGGATAAGGCCTTAAAAGTTGTTGAAGGATAGCGCAGGGGAGCTATGACTAGAAGTGTGTAAGAGGAATCGTAAGTTTGCACCGCAGGTGGACGAGTTCCATGGAAAAACACTTGGTCATTCGTAGAAATTTCCAAGGGAGGAATGAATGGTCGGAATTCTCTGAGGAGAATTTGTGAAATTTCATGGGCTGTTAGATCTTATGGAAGCGCAGGGGAGATACGTCGAGTATTCCCAAAAGGTTCGAAGCTCAGGAGGGGCAGGACCGTAGATCCGAGTCACAAGGACCGTCGGATCTACTTGTGGATTTTCCATATCAGGTTTTCACAGGTGGTAGTCCCATGAACTTGGTAATGGGAATCGCGAAATCGTGATACACGATATCCCGAAAGTCTAGGAAAATAGTGTGGGGCCACAAGGGTCAGCAAGTGGACAGGTGGCACACTATTTCGGGGTTTTGGGGTGAGAAGTCCCAAAATAATTGCATTAGAATTCACGATATTGTGAACTCTGAAATGCCGATGAGGTGAAGTGTTGAAAGACAGAGCTCACATGTGTGCCAGAGTTTTGGCATATCAGGAATCGAGAGTCGGTAAAGTGAGTTGTTCGACATCGCGAGTGTCGAAATCATGATAGAGAAAACCCTGATAGGAAAAGGTCAGCATTGATTGGTTGTCGGGTTTCGGGGATTTGAGAGCCCAATACTTGACCATTGACCTTGTGAAGTTGCAAAGTCCGATCCCCCGAGTGTAAAGAGGGTATCCCATGAGGATTTCTGTCGGTGTAGATTTCCTGATAGGGAAATAGAAGAGCCTTAGAGTTTTTCGGGCTGAGGAAGAAGAAAAGATCCTGAGTTGACATGGACCTTCTGACCTGTGGGTTGTGTTGGGAGGACGTTGGCATCAGTCATGCCTCATTCCAAGCTCTGAGACGATAGTTATGGTCTACACAAGTTTAAATTGTTTTCTGATTTTTGTCCCTCTATGACACACGTGTATTTCATTCTATCCTATACAATTTTATGTATCCAGATTCCAATTTTGATTTCATAGCTATCATCTATAGTCGATGAGATTTGCATGGACAACTCTAGTGGCCCAAAATGACTTGTGAACAAGGAGTTGTGCCCTATGGAATAAATTTGGTACATAATTTAAACTCTGTATTTTTTCAACTATAACTTTCTCATACAAGTTCTGTTTTTCTCTAAGAATGTCTTGCTAGAAATCTCTAACCAAGTTATTTTATTTAACTAGCATATATTTTGTGTAGCAAAGGTATATATATATCTCGAGATTTTGAACCCCTAAAAATGTTGTTTAGGGCCTCAAATTACCAATGCAAGTTTATGACATTTGAAATATTGAAAATATTCCTATAAATTGATTGTTTTCCTGCTCTAACAATTCCTAAAACATGTTGAATTCATATTCAAACTGTTTAGCACTATTGTAGTAGCCTGTTAATTTGAGTCGATCATGTCGTCACCCATTTGTCTCCATCAACCATATGCTTATTTCCTTGAATATAATATTTTCAAGAAGGATATTTTATGATATTTCTCTGAACCCCAATCATCGATGATAAAAAATTCACTTCCATTGGAAAATTATTGACGCCGACCCCAGACCCTCAAACTGGAGTCCACACAGGATCTTTCAACTTCGGCCCTAAGAGTTTGATTGACTCTTTTAATTCCTCCTGGGGAATTATTTACTCGCCCACTTTGAGTATAATTCATAGGCCCTCCCGAGTTTTTCTCGCGCGATTATTCACCAGCATGAACTCCTCGATCAACACCCAATTAACATTGGGAATCTTCTCTTTTCCTTTCGAGATATTGGATTTTGTGATTTCCTGAATCCCATGCTTGAACGCCTTACCTCTTCGACCTCTGAAACCTGAAATACTAAAATCTCACGGCTCACCCTGCCACTGATTTTGACTTTTCTCTTTTCACGATTTTGGGAGTTGCGATGATGTGCAACTTTACCTCTCCACTCCCAGAGTCCCGAAATCCAAATTACCAAAATCTTGAAAAGTCTACCCTCAGCCTACTACACTTCATGACATCACGATTTTCCTTTCACTATGTCTCGTTCCTTTGTCAATAGGATTCCCGATATGCCGAATCCGGAAACACCAAAACATAAATATTTTGCTTCCAAGGAAATCAATCGGTTGTGATTCTTCCCCTTGATCCAATGGTTAGCGCAATTTTTCATACTAGGAGTTCGTAAGGCTTGTCCTCGAACTCACTGCCTCCTATACCTTCCGATCCCTGAATCTCCGAAATTCCCAAATGGTTTTCCCCTCCTAGGATTTCACGAATCGGGAGTTTGAAACTCATGATTCCAAAAATTCTATCTTCTTGAGATCTCGGATCCTGAAATGCCAAAATGCATAATGCCCCTCCACACTTCTTCGCATTTCACGATTTCGGTACTTCTAATGTGGAGTGTTCTACCTCTTTTCAATGGGAATGCCAATAACCCAGTTACCGAAATGATCCGACGGCTCCAATAGATCATGATAAATGGTCTACATTGATTCTAGATCCTGGAGTGGAAAACTCGCTTGCCTTTAACCACCTTGCAACTTTCTTGGATCCTACAGTCCTCGTTATTTCAGGGATTCTCCACAGAAAATTCTGACCGTCTGATTTCTATCCAACGAATCTCCGACTCAAAGCAAACCTGCAATCCTCCTCTGGGATTTAAACTCTTCAAGAACTGCTTGTGCTTCCTGCTTCCTCTTGAATAATTCCAAGGCCCTAACCCTTATAATCTTTCTTCGCAAACTCAAGTCTTCAAGAATACTCTTGTACACACTCCTTGTGGCAATCCTTCAAATACTTCTGAGTATTTGAATCTCTTGACTCTGTGAAACTCTCTCTGCAACAACATTCCTTCGATCTCTCAGCCTTAGTTCATAAGTTCTAAGGTCTCGACCAGCCTGCGCACACTTTGCACGGCTTTTGTGCCTTGCCTGCACTTTTGTGGAAAATGAGAATAATGGTATCCCTCCCGAGCTTCCAGAGATAAACTCTGAACCTGTCAATGCACACCTTGCAGACATTTCCACTGCACTCCTTGAAATAACTCTTACTCAAGAAGAGAAACAATTGAAACTCATTCCCTTACTCTCTCATATTTCAAACACTTAGCATGAAATCACACATACATAGCATAACATCAAATGCACCATAGAAATATTAAAAGAACCACAAGCATAACATTCAACATGTATACACAGAAAGCATTATCACACCATGAATTTGAATCAAAGATTCATATATTAAATTCAGAACTTTTGTACATAGGCTCTTCTCTACAACTCTCTTCTTCTTCTCTATGCTAATGTGCTTTATTTTTCAATCCCTTGATTGATACAATGATACAAAGACTGAGGGTGTCTATAGTCATTTTCTCTCCAGCTCCTAAAACTGTCTAATCTAGAATTTTAAATCCACCTACTTTCATTAACTGGGCATAAATGCCTCTACCTCCTACATATGAGAGAAGATAGCTCAAGATCTATTTACAATACGGAAGTATGCCTTCTTAACTATTTCATTAATATATGTGCATCCAAACTTTCAAAAACATTTCAAAACATTTTTGACATGTGCTGAAATGTGATGGCATTCATCCCAGCTATCTTCCGCCTCCATGCTTGCTTGTTGCTGATGATGCTCCTGCATCATACTCCCTAGCTTGAAAATATTAATGGACTCCTGTTCATGAGCTCTTGCATGGTCTATCCATGCTTTTGAATTTCTACTTCATTATCCCAGCTGGCATCTTCAGTTGGATGTCCCTTCCATTTGATCAAGTATTCAAAATACTCTTTTCTCCTGGTCCTCTTCCTAAGTCTCTTGTCAATTATACTTTCCATTTGTGTCTTTGTAGCTACATGAATTTTTTTATTCGATTGAACCTCTGTCTATTCATTGTCTTCTCCTACTTCTTAATTTTTGTAAGGGTACAAATTTGAGATGTTGAATATTGGTGAAATTTCGATCCCATTGGGTAATTCAATCTCATATGCATTTTCCCCAAATTTCTTCAAGACCTTGCATGGTCCAATCTTCTTCATCTTTAGTTTGTTATATGTTCCCCTTGGGAACCTTTCTTTCCTCAGATGTGAAAGAATCACATCACCAACTTCAAACTAAAGTTCTCTCCTTTTTTATCTGCTCTGCGTTTGTACTCTTGATTCAAATTCTGTAAACACTCCTTCACTTGGTTATGAAGTTCTTTTATCACCTCTGCAAAATCCTTTTCACTAGCACTCCTGAATTCAGTTTGTTTTGAACCTTTCAATTCATAAACTACTCTTGGTTGCATTCCATACACAATTTGGAATGGTCTCTTCCCTGTGCTTCTATTGGGTGAATCATTATAAGCAAATTCCGCCTATGGCAGAATGTGATCCCATTGACTGTGGTGTTCAGTCACTAGGCTCCTTAGCAAATCTCCCAATATTTTGTTTACAACTTCTGTTTGTCCATCCGTCTGAGGATGATAAGATAAGATAAATGACAAATTTATCCCCAACTTCTTCCATAAAGTCCTCCAGAAATGTCCCACAAACTTGGTGTCTCGATCAGAAACAATACTCCTTAGCAAGTCGTGAAGTCTGACAACTTCCTTGAAAAATAGGTTCGCAATATGAGTTGCATCGCTGGTTTTCTAGCATGGTATAAAATGTGCCATATTTGAAAATTTGTCTACCACCACAAATCCTCTTTGTGTCCTTGGAAGCCCTAGTACAAAATCCATGCTCACTGCATCCCACGACCTCTTAGGTATGGGTAATGGCTGATACAATCCTGTATTTTGCTTTCTTCCTCTTGTGTGCTGACAAATTCTACATCTGTCCACAAATCTTTTGACATCGGTACTCATCCCTGGCCAAAAATATGAGCCATTTAATTTTGAGAATGTTTTTTCATGACCGAAGTGCCCGACCAATCCTCCAGTGTGTTTTTCTTTCAATAGATTCTCCCTCATGGGGAATTTTGGAATACATAATTGATTCCTCTGAAAAATAATCCATCCTGGATCATATATTCATTCCATTGACTTATGTCCCTAAGAATTGGATTCTTACATGCCTCATATGCCTCTTTGAAATATGGATCATCTCTGTACATGTCCTTGAGGTTATCAAAACCTAATGTTTTGACTCTGAACTCCTGCATAAGCAAACATTTCCTGTTCAAAGCATCAACAACTTTGTTAGCAGTTCTAGAAATATGTTTAATTACAAAAGTAAAATTCTGCATGTATTCAACCCATTTAACATGTCTTTGGTTCAACTTCTCATGTTGAATTATGAATTGTATGGCATGATTATCACTATACAAAACAAAATCTTTAGGAATCAAATAGTGCCTCCATTTCTTCAGCGCTTGTATGACTACATAAAATTCCTTGTCATATGTGGAGTACTTCACTTTTGCTTCATTCAATTTCTCACTGAAGTATGCAATCGATCTATCATCCTGGCTTAAGACCGCTCCTATGGCAAATCCGCTTGCGTCACATTTGACCTGAAACGTTTTACTAAAATCTGGCAACACCAAAATTGGTTGTTCAGTAATCTTCCTTTTCAACAAGTTGAAACTTTTTTCTGCTTCCTTTGTCCAGTGAAAAGATTTATGTCTTTTATTCACCGTGTCCATCATCGGTGTGCTAATTCCACTGAAATTTCTGATAAATTTCCTGTAGAAACTAGCCAATCCATGAAAGATTTTAACCTCAAATATACTCTTCGGTGATGGCCAGTTCTTAATCACCTCCACTTTATCCAGATCCAGTTTCAACTTATCTACAGAGATAACAAAACCCAAATAAATGAGCTTTGTCTTCATGAATGATGATTTCTTCATATTTATCAGCAACTTCTATTGTTGTAATCTCTTCATCACTGTAGACAAATGCTTCAAATGCTCTGTTTCTGTTCCAATGAAAATCAATATATCATCAAGATATACGATGAAAATTTTTCCTATGAAATCCTTTATGACTTAATTCATCAACCTCATGAAAGTACTTGGCGCATTTGTTAAGCCAAACGACATAACAAGCCATTTGTACAACCCTTCATTCATCTTGAATGTTGTCTTCCATTCATCACCTTCTCTCATTCAAATCTGATGATATCCGTTTTTCAAATCAATCTTTGAAAAAAAGTTTGCTCCACTCAAGCAATCCATCAAATCATCCATCCTTGGCAATGGAAATCTATATCTGATGGTAATCTTGTTGATTTTCCTCGAGTCTGTACACATCCTCCAGCCTCAATTTTTCTTTGGGCTGAGCACTGTTCGAACAGTGCATGGACTCAAGCTTTCTCTAACCAACCCTTTGTCCATTAAATCCTGGACCTGTCTCTTGACCTCTTCATTCTCTTGCGGCATCAATATGTACGCTTCTTTTTTTGGTAAACTAGCTCCAGGTATAAGATCAATGTGATGACTTATACTCCTAGTCGGTGGCAATGAATGAGGTAGTTCATCCACTACTATATTAGCAAACTCTTCCAGTAGCTTCTAGATTTCCTCTGGTAAATCATCCACTCTTGTACTAGTTAAAACAATTCTAGGCTTCCTAACCACAACGAATTGTGTATATTCCTTCTTCTTAACCTCTTTAAGAAGTTCCTTCCCACTTATGAGAAGTATAGTATTGTTCACCTCTGGCTTCACTTCTTTATCCTTAATTGGCAGCAACATGTGAGTTCTCCCATTCTTCTCTAGGGTGTATGTGTTCTTTCTCCCATCATGAATCACATTCCTATCATATTGCCATGTTCTACCTAGCAATAGATGACAAACATCCATGGGAATGACATCACATAATATTTCATCCTTATATCCTCCTATTTTAAATTCAACTAAACATTGTTTAGTGACATTTACCTGATGTCCTTTTTGTAGCCATGAAACTTTGTATGGGCTTGGATGTTCAATAGTCTCCAGCTGCAGCTTTTCTACCATCTCTGTAGAAACGAGATTGTTTGTGCTACCACTGTCCACGATGACTTTGCATACCCTATCTTTGGTCTTGCAAGCAATTCGAAAAAGTGTGTTCCTTTGGGCTGGATTCTCAGCCTCCTTCTCTGGCGTTAAGATAACTTTTCTCATCATCAAGGATCTTCCACCTTCAACATCTTCTGTCTCAACATTCCATCCTTGAGCTTCAACAATGTGAGTCTCACCTCTTCCTTCCTTCTTATCTGGACATTCATAGGATTTGTGTCCAGTTTTTCCACAAGTAAAGCATTTTATTTCTCCACCTCTGCCTCTTCCTCTTCCTCTGGTTCAAGGAAAATTATTTCTATCAGCATACTGTCCTCTCTGTGAGCTTCCACCTTTCTCAGTTTGAGTTTGAGGTTTCATCCATTCTTCTTTAGGTTTCTGATTCTTGTCTTGGGCAATTGTTTTGCCTCTGGCTTGACTTATGCCTCGACCTCTTTGACCTTGCTTTCAGCTCAACTTCTCTTCAACTTTCAGAGTCGTCTAATAAGCATCTTCCACCGTCTGAATGATCATCATGCTCATCTCATCTTGAATGTCATATCGCAGACCATTCATGTACCTGGAAACTTTTTCATCGTCACTTTCCCGATGACCTGCTTTGATGTTTATCCTGTAGAACTCTTCAGTGTACTCTTTCACTGTCATCAACTTTTGTCTCAAATTCTGCATTTTCCGAAAGAAAGTAATTTGATAATCTTTGTGTATGAATTTTTCCTTCATCTTTGTAAACATTCTATCCCAATTCTTAATTGTTTTCTTGCCTTTGCAGTGTTTGTCAGCTTGTATTTCATCCCACCACAATGTTGCATGTCCTTTAAGTCTCATGAAAACATGTTTTACCTTCTTATCTTCCTCAACATCCTCATAATCAAAATATTTATCCAAAGCTCTAATCTAGTCTAGAAGCTCTTCAACATCCAGGTTTCCTTCATATACTGGAATGTCCATTTTTTCTCTAGCACCTATCCTTGCAACAACCCTAAATAGGAATTCTTTTGTTGTGTCTTCAGCTGCAACTTCTTCATTTCCGGCTTCATTTTCACTTTCAGATTCACTGATATCCCCAGGGTCAACTGTGCGCCTATGTGCTGTCTCCATGGCATCAAGCCTGGCACGTAATTCACGCATCTCTCTTTCCCTTTCTGGATCATGTAATTGTATGTCTCTTCTTCTCAGAATTTCCCTTTCCTCTTTTGGGTCAGGTATTTGCCTATCTCTTCTTCTTGGTGGCATGGCTGAAAAATTCCTCCTTTCCCTGCTACAGAAAGCAAATAAATCTTTCTAAGCTATGATACCACAACTGACGCCGACCACAGACCCTCAGACCGGAGTCCGCATAGGAGCTTTCAAATTCGGCCCTAAGAGTCTAACTGACTCTTTTAATTCCTCTTGGGGAATTATTTACTCACCCACTCTTAGTATAATTCACAGGCCTTCCCGAGTTTTTCCCATGCAATTATTCACCGGCATGAACTCCTCGATCAACACCCAACTGACATTGGGAATATTTTCTTTTCCTTTCGGGATATTGGATTTCATGATTTCGTGAATCCCGTGGTCGAACGCCTTACCTCTTCGACCTCCGAAACCCAAAATACTAAAAGATCGTGGCTCACCTTTCCACTGATTTCGGCTTTTTGCTTTTCAGAATTTCAGGAGTTGCGATGACATGAAACTTACCTCTCCACTCCTGGAGTCCCGAAACCCGAATTACCGAAATCCTGAAAAGTCTTCCCTCAACCTACTACACTTCGCAACTTTTGGATTTTCCTTTCACTATGTCTCATTCCTTTGTCAACGTGATTCCCGATATGACGAATCCCAAAACACCGAAACACAAATATTCTGCTTCCAAGGAAATCAATCAGCTATGATTCTTCCCTTGATCCAATGGTTAGCATGATTTCACGTACCGGGAGTTCGTAAGGCTTGTCCTCGAACTCATTGCCTCCTATACCTTCTGATCCCTGAATCTCCAAAATGCCGAAATGGTTTTCCCCTCCTGAGATTTCACAAATAGGGATTTTGAAACTCACGATTCCAAAAATTTTGTCTTCTCGAGATCCCAGATCCTGAAATGTTGAAATGCCCCTCCACACTTCTTCGCGTTTCGTGAATTTGGTACTTCTGTTGTGGAGTGTTATACCTCTTGTCAACGATAATGCCAATAAATTGGTTCCCAAAATGATCTAAAGGCTCCAATAGATCACGATCAATGGTCTACGTTGATTCTGTAACCTGGAGTGGAAAACTCACTCGCCTTTAACCACCCTTCAACTTTCTTGGATCCTACATTCCTTGCTATTTTGGGGATTCTCCAAAGAGAATTACGACCATCCAATTTCTCTCCAACGAATCTTCGGCTCAAAGCAAACCTGAAATTCTCCTTTGGGATTTAACCTCTTCAAGAACTACTTACGCTTCCTGCTTCCTCTTGAATAATTCCAAGGCCCTAACCCTTCTAAGATTTCTTCGCAAACTCAAGTCTTCAAGAAGACTCTTGCACACACTCCTTGCGGCAATCCTTCAAATACTTCTAAGTATTTGAATCTCTTCACTCTGTGAAACTCTCTCTGCAACAACATTCCTTCCATCTCTTAGCCTTAGTTCATAAGTTCTAATGTCTAGGCCAGCTTGCGCATAGTTTGCACAGCTTTTGTACCTTTCCTACACTTTTGTGGAAAATGAGAACAATGGTATCCCTCCTGAGCTTCCAGAGATAAACTTTGAACCTGTCAATGCACACCTTGTGGACACTTCCATTGCACTCCTTGCAGGAACTCTTACTCAAGAAGAGAAACAATTGAAACTCATTCCCTTACTCTCTCAGATTTCAAACACTTAACATGAAATCACACATACATAACATAACAACAAATGCACCACAGAAAGAGTAAAACAACCATAAGCATAGCATTCAACATGTATACACAGAAAGCATTATAACACCATGAATCTAAATCAAAGCTTCATATATTAAATTCACAACTTTTGTACATGGGCTCTTCTCTACAACTCTCTTCTTCTTCTCTATGCTAATGTGCTTTCTTTTTCAATCCCTTGATTGATACAATGATACAAAGAATGAGGGTGTCTATAGTCATTTTCCCTCCAACTCCTAAAACTGTCTAATCTAGAATTTTAAATCTACCTACTTTCATTAACTGGGAATAAATGCCTCTACCTCCTACAGATGAGAGCGGATCACTCAAGATCTATTTACAATATGGAAGTACGCCTTCTTAACTATTTCATTAATATATGTGCATCCAAACTTTCAAAAACATTTCAAAACATTTTTGACATGTGCCAAAATGTGATGGCATTCATCCCAGCTGTCTTCCACCTCCATGCTTGCTTGCTTCTAATGATGCTCCTGCATCAATTACAAAAGGAACTTCTTCAAGGAATTTTTCCAAACCCCGAAACCCAACTAGAATGAATTTGATCCATCAATCTCAAAATCAGGAATAATCTTAGTCACCAGTTACGCTAAATTTTACAAATCTCATAGATGAATCTTAATCATTGATTTCCAACTCAAAAGAAATTTGGGCATTCCATTCCCCAACATATGAAGCTCCATCAATGATCGTCTATTTAACTTGACAATTGACTTACAATACTTCGCTAAAATCATCGACCCAATCATTAACGATTGGATTTTCTCTTGATTATGTGGAAAAATGGTTGGCATTGCGTGAAATTTAGATGTTTATATGACATGACACCTCATATTACTCTTTTCCCTTCATGGATGATTAGAAATTTCTTTTGGATGAGTGAAACACTTCATAGATTTTTTCGACCTGATAATCAACGATCTATGATTTATTTTCAATCAGTGATCAATGATTTACAAAAGGATATTTTGTAAGTTTTACCTGAAACCTGCCCAACCTCGACCATCGATGATCAACGATTTTCTTCGATGACCCATACTTGTTCATGAATTTCACCAAACCTTGATTGCTCCATCAACAATCGATGGTTTCTCTTGGTGAACTAATTTTTCTCACAAATTTAGTTGAACCCCGATCACTCGATCAACTATTGGCAATTGGATATTTCTCTTGGTGAACCAATTAAACTTAGAAAATTTCGACCAACTCTGCAATGGATGTGGATTGTTGATCTAAATATCATAATAGATCTCAGCCATTGATCTTTTAAACTTTTCCAAACTTCACCAATATTACAAATAAATCTTGGTCATTGATATGTAATGTTTAAATAATATGAGCCATTGATTCTCCAAACACTTAAGTCACCACTAAAATCGAAAATTCAACCTCCCTGGCAAAATTTAACTCTACAACCTATATATTGACACCCTTAATCATATCTTCAATAGTTATGAGGGAAATTTTGACCTGAATATTCTCATAAATATTTGGATTTAACTTTGGGCTCACCAATTTTCCCAAATTTGACACATATCAAACCTCACCGTAATAAATTCACCAAACATTCATGCTAGTATTGGCTCATACAAGCCCAATATTGAACCATAAGCTTCGATACCACTCTATAATGATCCCCACTAATAAACTCATAAAAAAAATTATACCATTAATTGAAATGCAATGTATCATGTTAAAAATTCCCATACATCTAACATCAATGATTTAGACACGATTGGAACTAATTTAGCATTGACACAACATCACACAATGCTAATAACTCAGAGTTTATGTACGAAAAATAAATCCCATGATTTTATGCAAGACATTAAGGATTTAACATGAATTTAATAGTATTATGAATTTTTGCCAAATACACATATGCACAATAACATACAATTCACTCAGTAACAATGTTTATGCATAACAATTAAATCCCATAAATAATAACATATAAAAAGAGATAAAAAACTTATTTTTTTATCAACGGGGTGCAACCAGTTGCAGAGGAAAGACGTTCCTCCCAACCATATATATTTTTTTGCAAATATCAGCAACAAATCACCATCGATATGGGGATATGAATACACAAGAGAGGTTGTCTTTATTGTCCACTCATAGCCCAAGTATACCCACAACATATTAATTCTTCCTACATCTATCCCAATCCACTAACTCTTTTCCCCTCAACCTAGACTATCGAAGGAATGGGACTACCCTTCATTGCACATATACCCTCGGGACTTCACACTTCTCTCTAGGGCTCCAACACGGGTTATCTAGGAATATATCATGTTGGGAACTCTAGAGGTGTCAGCTACAATAGGAAAATATCATAGCAACAAGATCATTGCTATAGGGTAATATCTGACACAAAGTATCACTCTATAGACCTAAAAACCTGTTTTTTCATGAATTTACAACTTGAACGACAAGAAACAACACATGATCACTATGGATTCCTTCAATTTCCAACTCTTTGTTGTCCCCTATTGTCCCGAAAACTACATCCAAAAAATGCCTACTTTTCTCGTACACATTTTCTTCTTTTCCCATGCCTTCTTGACTCTCACTCTTCCCAAAAATGATTTTTACTTCACTTTCACACTTCTCTCATGATTTCTTATAACCATACTCTTCTCTCAATAACTATGTGAAGTTAATTTTCAAACCAACCATCTTACATGTGTTTAATGATTGGGGCTTTGATACACTCAACAAGAAATTAGAAGGTTCATACATAGTGATAACTTTAGCAAATGGGTTGAGATTAATTGACATGAGTTATCCCCTTTTGGATACTCTCTTAGACATTCTCTTAGACCCTCTCCTATCTTGTGGAAACTTATCCCCCATAAATCAATCTATGTCCATGTGGAGTCAGTGTTACATTTATTATTATTATTTTGGTATACAACGTTTACATATGCATAGTTGGTCCCATGACCATACATCATATTTACATTACATACTGCTAAAACAAGGATTGAAAATTGGGATTTTAGATATGGTTCACCCAAGATTCATAAAGATGTTGTCCCCTTATTACCAACTATAAACATGATAAGATCTCTAGCTTACTATATAGAAATTTTTCTTGCTAAGTTACTCACCACAACACAAAATTTATTGGTAACACAAATTATTTTTCTTAAAGGACTCGTCATCCTTTGTAAACTATATCAAATGCCAAAATGTAGAAAATCATGAAATTATAGTAATCTTTCACATTGTTTTTTTATTTCAATAGGGTACTAGTGGACCTTTCCATTAATGTCATGGAAGACATTACATACATCAAAACCACTAAATTGATGAATTAGATATCCCTTAAATAAACATATTTCATCTAGAAAGGAAATATCTATGACAAAATTCATGGCACAAAAATATGATCCTCACTATCACCAATAGTTGCAAACATCTACATGGATCAATTTTAAGTAACTTCTTTAAACTCCTTTCCACTCACCCTAGGAGTATGAAAATTATACATGGATGATATCTTCACCAAATTGGGATATTCTAGAGAGGATATTGAAAGATTCTTCAAGCACACCTATAGTTTCTCATAACACTTCAAATTCATCATTGAGATAGAAAGGGACAACCAACTTTAATTTTTGTATGTAATTCTCAACAAGAAGATCAATGGAAGAATCATGTATCAAGTCTATAGGAGAAAATCATGCATAGAGATATACCTTCATGCCAAATTTCATCACCACCCAACTCAAAAAGTAAGAATCATTCACACCCTTACCACAAGGGAAACAATAATATCAAATGAAAAATGCTTGAAATATGAACTAGATAAGCTTAGAATGGTCATTTGAATTAATAGTTACAATGATTGGTAGAATAGCAAGGGAATCCACAAATAAATGAAAATAGGAAACTTACATAGGAATATGAATATCACAAAACTAATATTTCCATACATCAAACATACCGCAAATAAAATTTTCAAAATACTAAGAAGTAGGAACATCATGAGAACCTTCAATATTGTAAACACCATTAGAATCTTGGTAGAATTGATGAAGGGCACATTGGATCTTAGGCAATTGAAAGGTTTCTATAAAATACAATATTCTTGTGGAAAATCTATATTGATGAAATTTGACTGTCACTACAAGTGTACTTAAAAGAACATGCTTGAATAGATAATTCTAGAGATTGAACCTCCGTATCAACTCTCACAAGGCACTCTCACAACATTAAATAAAGACCACAATTATACCCAACAATATAACTATTGCAACAAAGTGGAAGTGCATACTTGGTTAAGAAAGATCAAGTTAGCATTCATTCTATGACATGTGCACATTCAAACTAAAAGAATCTACAACATTGATGGAAAACATATATAAAATTTTGTTATGAAGGATCATTTTAATTCATGAATTATTCTTTCCACCATACCGGTGTGTGTTGTACATCAAACAAATAGTTTGATTCTATTGTTGCATGAGTGGAAGAAACTAACATTGACACATTTGCCAGTGTTGAGGGTATTCTATTTGAGCGTAACAATTGCAAACATTGTTTATAGTGTAAGGCTTTTCTCCATAGAGCCTTATAAAACCAGAAAAAGATTTATTTTAAGGAAATGCTATCCTAACATTTTTAATACGTCATAACCAACATATAACCAATAACCAACCTATATAAAATTTATTGAAATAATCATAATAAGCTTACGAACAACCATATAACACTACATATTCCTTAAATACATAAAACAAATACATAAATTAAAATACCTTCGTCTGATGCTAAACTCTTGCTTGTCTTGTTGTCCTCCCTGTGGCTGCCTTGCCCTACTTGCTGCTTGACCATACCCTACCCAAATCGACTAACCACCCAGCCAGCTAGGAGCAGCCTGTCTGGCTCCCTAGCTCCAAGATACCAAAAGGAATCCCACCCCCCATGCCCAAAACCCCCAGCAACCCGGTGCCCCCTACAATGGTTCACCAAAACTCCCAATATCAAAACTCCCCACACCAGAAAATATCCAAACAAAAATCCAGTCCCTCCTCCAAAATGCTTCCTCTCCCCAAAATAATAATCCCCTTTCCCATAGGACTCTTCCCGTCATATCCTCCCCTTCACCGACTCTCCTCCCCTTCATTAATTACCTTCTCCTCCCCATAAATACCTTATCCTCTTCTTTATTATCTTATCCCCCTTCTTTATTATCTTATCCCCTCCATTTAATGTTTCTTTCCCCCCTTCATATGTAAGTATTTAATTAAATAAAATAAAATTATTAAGCCCCTTTTTCTCAAATATTTAATGAGTCTATTAATTAATCAATTAATCATTGACATGTATGAACAATTAATAAATAAATAAATAATATTATTAAGAAATAATTATTGTTTAACTCAACATATTATGACAGTTAGATTATCAAATTAATTAAAACTAATAATCCCTATGCATATATTCAACCAGGGTTGTTACATACACTCACCGTTCAGGAAACTTCATCCCGAAGTTAAGGTATCTCATGGTACAAAGGAAAAGAAACATGGTTCACACATTCATAACAATTAACTGACACTATTAGTAAGTAGTCACAAAAACTCATACATAGTAGTGTACATGTACAAGAAATGCATGTGTAGATAGTACATACAAGTCTCGCACATGTACTAATAATCAATAACTATCACCCTTTAGTAATTTATGTATGCATCCAATCTAGTCAACAAGAGTAGTCTTTTATAAAAGACAAAAAACCAATCAAATGTTTGCGAAACCTTTAATTACAATTATCTAGTTCAAAATTTTTATTTAGAAAACTGTGGTTTAGTCACGTAATTATGAATATTCATATATACACATTTTCTTTTTAGAAGGGAAAAATAGTAAATTCCACCATAAGACAAATATGCATACTTTCTCAACTATTTCTACTCATCCTTCCTCCCTAACTTACTTCCATCTCCCTATTTCTACTCATCCTTCCTCCCTAACTTACTTCCATCTCCATTCCTATACTTCCTCTGCTGGACTATCTTGGAGCATCAACTATATTGACCTAACTCCAAATAGAACCCGTAAGCAGAAGTGTCACTATCTCGACCAAACTTCCCCAGCAGGCAACTGACAGTCATCATCACACGTCTTGGGGAGCGTGACCTAACACCATCCTCCCATGACTTCAGGTTTCAAAGGATACATGGTGGGAAATGCCTCCACCCCTCCTAATCATATTCGTGAGATCGGAAGAGCGTCGTGTAGGGAAAGAGTGTAGATCTCCACCCCTCCCAATCATAACTAGGGTCCACACCCTACAATGGAATATATAGTGGCACCATGTTGCTGGGAGTTTTGTCATCGTTTATTCGGTTTTGGGCAGTCTCATCACCTGAAATCTTGCACTAGTCCATATATCATAGTAATGCATCCAAACCAATATAATTTCACATACAATTATTTGTACCACAATGTTTCTCGGCTAGTGGTCATGACATCCACTTTCATCATTATCATCCCTTGGCTATCTCATAGCCCATGACCTGCAGACTAGTCTGTAACACAAACTCATACATTTCTATTCATTATCATCATGTAATTGCATACAACCATTATTTCAATTCGGTATCCGTGTACCAACAACTTAACATCAAGTTTTCAAGTTAGAAATAGATCTCATAATATCCCATAATTCAATTTCGACACCCATTCATAAAGTTATCATTTACCAAACAGATTGCATCATATCCAACATCATCAATAACATTTAAACACTCATAAAATTTACATTCTCACAATATGTCGCAGCATATACATCATCATCAATAACATTTAAATATTCGTAAAATTTACATTCACAATGTAGATCACATTATATTCATCATCATCAATAACATTTAAACATTCATAAAATTTGCATTCACATAGTAGATTGCTTTATATTCATCATCATCAATAACATTTAAACATTCATAACGGTTCATATGTCTTAAAAGTTTAAGTGTATCATTTAATAGTTTCACTGTGAATAGAAAATAAAGTATATAGGCCTCAGGTAATTCTGGTTGTCTAAGTCAAAAGGTGGTTTTACATACACCCAACCTTCCAAAAACATATTCTCGAGGTGGTCAAAAAAAGTGAGGGATAGTCTCATAGTAATGTCTCGGCGTCTTCCCAAGTAGCAGATCCTGGACTATACTTGTCCCATTGGATCTTAACCTGGTGTACCAGACGGTTCCTGAGTTGTTGAACTCTATGTTCCAATATGTGTAATGGTTCTACCGTGAGAGTTCCCACATCCGATACCTGCAATTCCTTCCAATTTAGTTTATATGATTCATCAGCAACATAATGAGGTAAAACAGATACATGAAATACATTATGAGTTTTATGTAAGTGGGGTGGCAGTATGAGATGATAGGAAACGAGTCCAATTTTCTCTTGGATTCTGAACGGTCCTATAA
>CBVK0102502727.1:0-31633 GCA_900067695.1 Picea abies
GGAGCGAATGTCTCTTCATAGTCAATGCCTTCCTTCTAGGAAAAACCACGAGTGACAAATCTTGCTTTATACTTCTCAATACTTCCATCAGCAACATGTTTTATTTTGAAGAGACATCTGGAGGATACCACATCTTTATTCTTCGGTCTGGGAACTATTTCCCATGCTTCGTTCTTCATTATGGATTGGTATTCCTCTATCATGGAATCTGCCCATTCTTTCCTTTGAATGGCTTCTTCAAAGCAGGTAGGCTCCTCTTCGAGGAGATCACACATCAAAGCCGTATAACTGGAGAATGGCTTTGGTCTTTTCACCTGTCTCGTATTTCCTTGGGGAACACCATACTTCTCTCCATCTTGAATGAGCTCTCTAGCCCAAGATGGATTTCTTTTATGGAGGATCATCATCTGAGGAGGTTCTTGCACTTCTACTATATCATGGTCTTCTAGAAGTTCCTCATCAGGGGAAGTTATGACTTCCCTCACTGGTTCTGCAGATCTAAGAACCTCCCTCATTGAAATATTTGGGATTACGGGTTCCTCTTCATATACCTCTTCAAGCTGGCATAGTTTAGATTTCTTGAGCGCTGCATATTCATCAAAGGTCACATCCCTGCTGATCTCAATGTGATGTTGACCTGGTATATAGATTTTGAAGGCCTTAGATACCTCACAGTATCCCACAAATATTCCCTTCTTTCCTGAAGGGTCCATCTTGTTTCTCTTTTCTTTAGGTATATGAATAAACACTGGATATCCAAATATTTTGAGATGGCTTACCTCTAGCTTCTTTCTGGTGAACATCTATTCTGGTGTCTTGAGCCCAAGTGCACTATGGGACAATCGGTTCTGCACATAAACAACTGCCATTGCTGCTTCTTCCCATAAGCACACAGGAAGATCTTGATTATGGATCATAGTCTTCACAACTTCCAGTATGGTTATGTTCTTTCATTCAGCTACACCGTTTTGTTGGGGATTATAGGGAGTAGTGAGCTCCCTCTTGATCCCAACATCTTTGCAGAAGTTCACAAACTCTTTTGAGGTATATTCTCCTCCATTATATGACCTGAGTATCTTAATCTTTCTTTCAGAAAGGTTCTCTATCAAGGCTTTGAATTCCTTGAACTTACTGAACACTTCATCTTTAGTTTTCAAGAAATATATCGAGGTTTTACGAGAGTAATCATCAATGAATGATACATAATATACTTACTCGCTAATGGAGGATGATGGCATTGGGCCACATACATCTGAATGGATGAGTTCTAGGACTCCTTATGTCTTGTTGTCCCTCTTCGGAAACAGGTTCTTGATGTTCTTCCCTTGTGCGCATCCATTGCATACGCCTTTATGGTCACCTTTGAGTTCTGGTAAACCTGTGACCGCTTTGTATATGTATGGTAGTGCCTTGTAGTTGATGTGGGCTAACCTTCTATGCCAAAGTTCACATGAGTTTTCAATGGTGTGGGTCATGGAAGCCTCTGAGTGACCCTTTAGTTTATACAAGCCATTTTCTTCATTTCCAATGATGATTGCTTCATTTAAGGTTTCTCCTTTAGCCCACATAAGAACTTCTCCATCTATAAAGACAACTTTGAAGCCTTTCTTCTCTAAAGCTGAAATGGAGAGTAGGTTCTTCTTCAATCCTGGTACATATAGTACGTCCTTCATTTTTAGTGAATTCCCTAAATTCAGTTTATGGTTTGATTCTCCCACTCCCTTGATGGGATATTGGTAATCATCTCCAAGTGTCACTTTCTGAGAAAACTTATTTTCTAAGATACAAGAGAGAATGTTTCTTTGTCCCGTCATGTGCTTGGATGTACCACTATCAATGAGCCAAGTGTCCTCTCCGGGTGTTACAGATCCTGAGAGGGCCGAGATCAAGACATGGTCTTTGATCTGCTCTCTTATCATATTTGTGGGTGGCTCTTCATCTTTGACTACATGGGCATGGAGCCTCTTATGTTTTCTCTTGTATTCTTCTCATCTAGCTAGAAAAAACTTCGCAATGTATCCCATATTGTCACAATGATAGCATTGTACAGATGAGTAGCTAGGGCTTGATCATCATCCCTTGCTAGTAACGCTTCACAATTCACTACTCTTGTTTCTTCTCTGATGCATTCTTCCCATAGACTATCAAACTTCAGTTTCTCCGTTCTGGCACATATCGTTTGGATGAAAGCATCCAAAGGTATTGTGAGACCATTTAGAGATGTCATTATGAGTTCATCTTCGTCTATGGTATCTCCAATAGCTTCTAGTTGTTCTTTGAATTCTAATATTATGGAGAAGTATTCCTGAATCATTTCTCCTTTTTGCATCCTTGTATTCTTCAATTGAGTTCTTAGATTCATCTTTCGGTTTATGTTATTTCCTTCATATTGTCTGGTCAAGGCATCAAACATTTCTTTCAGGGTCTTCTTAGATGACACATAAGGAATCAGGTGGTCTTTGATTGAATCTGCAATGATTCTTTTGGCCCTTATTGTGTCATTTTGATGCTTTTCCTTTTCTGTAGCATCGGCAGGTTCCGATACTTTTTCTTTGAAGAATCTTGTTAGGTCATTCTCTTCAAGAATGAGGTCAATCCTATACTTCCAGGCACGAATATTTTCCACTCCTTCTAGCTTGTCAACAAGATTAACACTTGTAGACATCTTTACCTGGAGCTAGGAAAATGACCGAAAAATGAAAGTGCTCAAAATCAAAATCTAAACTTACCAGGAGGTGAGCTTGGCTGAGGTGAGTAGCCTGGTGTGTTTGGATTTGATAAAATCCAACTTTTTCTCCTCCAAACTTGATCTGTGGATTTCTAGATTGGTGCTTCTGGTACTTCTGGTACTTCTGGTACACTGGTTTTCTGGTACTTTGTGAAACTAGGGTTTCACTTTCCGGGAGATCCAGCCACTAAAAAGGTGTGCTAAGAGTATCAAACTAATCCTTAGGGGAGGGCACACTTTTATAGATGGTTTTGGGGCTGAAAATTTTCACCATCAAAAATCCCTAATTTTCATGTACGACAACAGTGACGTTTTTCACTTGTGAAAGATGCTTCCTTCATCTTGGCTCTGATACCATGTTAATGTTTAAGCCATTATTATAGTTGTTTGCATTTCATTAGATAACAATAGCATAATCCAAGATCACTAAGAAATACTTAATCACAAGAGACACAACATTTATTCTGGGAAACACTCTAGAGAAAGAAAACCCAACAAAACTTTCTTAATATAGATAACCAATACAATGCCAAGAGATCTCTTAAACTAATACAGACCTCTCCCAGATATGCGCCACTCTCTCTCTCCTTCTTCTCTAGTAGCAGATCCGAAACTTGTCTCTCAATGAGAAAGTGAGTTATGTGTCTAAGTGAGGCACTGGCCTCTTTATTTATACAAGTCTGGCACGTGTGAAGTGTCTCTTCACTGGCAGGGCTGACTTCTCAAACTGGGTGGGTAAACCCACCTTTATTATATTTTTGGGCCTCTTTAATATCTACTGGGGCTGACTTCTTATTTTGCCTATTACAATTGTCTTTTGACCAATCCGCAAAAGGGGATTTGGTCCTATTACAATAACCGACAAGATCAATCCACAATGGGGATTGATCCAATGGATAATATATCAAATAATAACAAGAATACTCTTTGCAGTTACATTATTTCAACATTTTTTTCACGACCATCGCCATTCGAATTAATAATAATACTTTGCAAGGCGTGAATAGCTTCTCGGATGTCACAACAAATCTTTCCAATTCTCTCTTTGTCAGTCCTTCCATCTAATATTCACCATAACAATTCTGTTATGTTCTTCCCGATATGCATTGTATCAAACAAATGAACTATTTGTAGGTGCTCGTAGTATGGAAATCTATTGAATTGCATCGAGTAACTTTTCATTCCTTGTGGAAGCCCATTCGTGAATTAACGACATTCATGAAACATCAACAAATTGAAATTAACACTAATTTATAATGGGACAAAATGAAATTAATACTAATGAAATTAACCAAAGATTTATATAATAGGTCATACATAAATAATTTGCGTACCTTGATGATTTCTAATATATTCCAACTTCCATAGGCGAGGTGTCATTCTTCGTGGTTTTTTTCCATTTTGTTCTTTACCATTGAACTTTGCTTTGTATGTAGTTCAATAACGATGGTTCTTAGGCAGAAAGTGTCTATACTCATCAAACACTTCCTTTGCTAAACTCCTTGAAATACGAGATTTTATCCTAGGACCACAAACTGGGCATGAAAATTTACCCTTTGTTTGAAGACCTACAAGATATATGAATAAATGTAGCATCAAATTAGAGTTACAATTTAAAATAATGCATGATTTTTTCAAAAATATATATATAATATTAAATCACAAAAATAAAGTAACAATATACCACAAAAATGTGTTAACCCGGGAGCATCATGAATTGTCCATGATAATATTCCATGGAATTTAAATAGTATTTTCCCTATTGGTCTAGAGATGTCATACATAGTGACGTCAACCCATAACTTCAACAACTCATCGATGAGAGGCTCAATATATACGTTTATATCTTTCACTTGGTACCTACCTGATTGGTTCAACCTACAACATGATTAATTATACTTATCTAGATGTCGTGATATATAAAAGAAATAATTACCATGCATGAAACAAATAAATGAAATATTTTGTCATGCTTTAAAGAAAATAAAAGATAATTAAATACCTAGAACAATCATTGCCAACATTGTGTGCTCTCTCTTGATCGAAATCCAAGGAGGAAGGTTATTGTTTATAACAAAAATAGGCCACACTGAGTACATAGAACGAAGCTCTCCAAATGGATTGACACCATCAGCTGCCAACGAAAGTCTAACATTACGAGGTTCTTCTTTAAAAATTGACCACTTTTCTTCGATGTAGTTCAATGCAGAACCATCTGCAGGCATTCGAAGAACATCGTCTCGACTTCTGTTCTTTGCATGGAAATCCATAAACTGTGCTATACTTTGGCACATGAACAACCGCTGGAAATGTGGAATTATCGAAATATAACGAAGAACTTTGTGAGACACCTTCTTTGACACTTTATCGGTTCAATATCTACTTATTTGACATTGTGGGCATTCATTTTCTAATGCATATTGTCCATAATATATGATATGATCATTAAGACATGCATCAATAGCCTGATAGTGCATTCCAATTTCTTTCATAATCACGGATATTTCTCAAATATTGGACGTCGGTAATAGAACATCACCTAACAATCTACAAAATTCTAAACAATAAGTCAATGTAAACAATATTAATCATCAATATATCATCCAATATACTAATTTACAAATTAGAAAACAATAGAAATATAGGAAAAAATTGAACCTTTTAAGTATTTGTGAACATGCAGACATAAATAATTAACAAATTAAATACCTTAGTATCTGTGTGAGACATGTGTTTGATAAACCATTCAAAATCTTCAGGTTCACCAACAACAATATAGCAGATAAAAGATTTGTTGTTGAGCCTTCATAAAGAGGTTGACGTGACTTCTCAAGTAGAGGATCAACATCATGACCATCATCTTGGTTGTCCTCATCCATTGGAGCAAATGTGTCTTGGATCAATCTATGTATCTCATCTTCCTGATTTGAAGATCACTAACGTTATCTCCATCCATATCATCATTAATAACTTGATCAACAACTTCAATATTCTGATCTCGAAGTTCATCTCCATGTAAAGTAGTATTTATGCTAGTACTTGGCAAATAACTCTCTAGACGTCGACACTTTGGGGGCATCGTCTATATTTTTAAAAACAACATAGAAAATTTAGTGTGTATAGAAAATATAAAAATCCCGATAAGAAATATTACTAAAATTCATGACATACTGATTATTACAGAGAATACAATAAATATTGAATCATCTTACCAAGGGACGATATTCATAACCCCCTTCGGCGTGCCCCTTCTCCCTACAATGTCTTTGGATTGTTGTTATTAAAAGTCTTCTATTTTGCAAGCCTCAGCAATCATAGCAAGGACAATAACATTTTCCATCGCCCCTTGCCTCTAATGCCGCTCTTAATCGAGCAAGCTTCCTGTCATTTTCGTTCATTGTGAAAAATCCTTGTCCTGACAAGTAATTGTCTTACCTACACCATACCAAACATTAAGTTGTCAAATTTTTATATTTTGGCTACTCCTTTTGATTATGATATGTTTATTTACAGTGACCTACATATTTATAATAAGGTCAACATCTTTATAATAATTAGGTGATCATATGTGTAGAGGATCAACATCATACAACAATGATAACATCTTTATAATAAGGTCATATGTGTACAAATGTTTTCTTTATATAATAACGACATATATACCTAACATAAGTTTAGGGTTAGTGTTTACATATCTTATTAATCCTTGCTAAAGCAGGGAATATAGCAATCAATTACTATCATTTCATCGATCAGGGTTGAGTTTCAAGAGCAATTCCATATCTTTATCAATGAAAAAAGAGAGAGATTATAACTACAATTGAAGGGAAAAGGGTATGTGGATTACATAAACCTGGAATTATAGAATCCACATACCCTTTTCCATAGAATATACTAACTAGATCAAATTAAAACCAAAGACATAAAATATGGTACTACACATATTATAATATATTATCAAGGAAAAAACAAGCTAAATGCAAATTGGACATTTGAAAAAAAAAATTACAAGTTAAATGAGTACATCAATAAAAAATAACATACTAACCTTGCAAGTTCAAAATCCGAGCTATGTAGATCGAGAATTGGATTTGTTCAACCGGTGGGTGACGGGAAATATAAACAACTCAAACAAAAGACAAGAACAATGTCACAACTATAGCAATTGTGTCGTAAAGTCTCTTAAAGTCACGTATATGTAGATAAAATAGTCAACTAGCTGTTAACACCGACCAATGAGATAGGCAAAATTTTCGTCGCTATTGCCACGAAAGTTCGTCGCTATAGCGACGAAAATCCAGACTAGGTTAAATTAAGATTTTCGTGGATATTGTGACGAACTTGCATAGCAATATCGACAAAAGTCCCGCCCTGTTTAAAAAAATGATGAAACTAGTGGAAGCATGGAAAATTTTCATGGAATAATCTGCCCATATGTAGTAGTGTTTGTCTCAGAATATTACAAGACAATTATATTCAACTGTGCAAGGCATGCACCAAACTTGTTGTCCTAAAATCACCCGAATGCAAGATTTTACAAATGAAAACAAGCATTATTACCATTAATCATGCAATGCACATGTCTAACACAATCACAAATGTCCAATCACTCATTTCAATTCAATTACACATAATATATGAAATACTTTTCTGTATTGTAATTTAGAGCTACCAAACTGACTATGGGTGTTCGAATTTCCACCCAACCGTAGACTCAGATGCATTTACTCTTAGCACTTTGGCCACCCCATTCCAAGCCATGATACCACCAGGGATTTCTCTCTTTTCCTTGAGTCTTCTACAAAATCCTAGAGGTCACTATCCTTCTCACTACTCTTGGTGAATATTTTTCCTCACACCCCACCTAGCCCAGGCCTCTTTGAGGTTTTTCAGATGCCTTCCCAACATCAATCTCGTGGCCTTCTTTCTTTGGCCAAGGTTGGGTCTTTGGCCTATTAGGCTAGTCAAAATACAATCCTTGGTCTTCCGACCTCCACTTCTTTGGCAACAACAGAAGTCTTGGAGCATAAAACTCAGGGAGATAAGATTTTGAATAATATAATGAGTAAAAAATATATATAATGAAAAAATGTTTTTATAATGGATGATTATTACAATGAAGGGAGCCCATTATATAATGGCCCTTATGACCTTTATGGAGAGTTTGGTCATGACTTTTAGTTTATTGTTTAATTTATAATTTATAATTTATTTATAATTTATTATCTGATTTATTATTATTTTATATATAACATTGTCTTTCCCTTAAAATTTTGCTTTGTCCTCAAAGCAATGGTAACGAAGGGTGTAACTGGCGAAAGTTCTTTGACTCCCATGCATTGTCTTTTTCCAGTAGATTTTTCCATTTAATCAGATATTCCTTGATTACTTGAGAACGTATTCTCTTTTCCCAGGTGGCGATAATGGTTTCAGAGTCTAAAATGATTCTTCCTTCCTCATCCAACATAGGAAGTATAGTTTGTGCCTTTTGTTGTTGCCCCAAGAATTTCTTTAGACATGATATATGAAATACGTTGTGGATACGAATTTTATCTGGTAAATCCAACTGGTAAGTAACGTGACTGATTTTTCTATTTATTTTATATGGTCCATAAAATTTTGGAACCAATTTATTCTTCCAATATTGTTTAAGGGATAACTGTTTGTAAGGTTGAAGTCTAACAAATACCCAGTCTCCTACTTTGAACTCTCTTTTTGTTTGGTTTTGGTCAGCTTGTTGCTTCATTTGGTTCCTTGCAACTGTTAAGTTTTCCTTGAGTAATTGAATGATTTTCTGACTTTCATCTAAATGCTCTTTTACTGACACAATTTTTATGTGGCTGGTGGCCAACTCCTTCCATGATGGAGGTTCGTAACCATAAAGATCTTGGAAAGGTGTCATTTTAGTTGATGTGTGATAAGTGGAATTATACCACCACTTAGTAAGGTGCAACCATTGAAACCATTTATTTTGTTTGTCGAAGATAAAACAACGGAGATAGGTTTCTAAACATTTATTGACGACTTATGTTTGACCATCTGTTTGAGGGTGGTAAACTGAGCTCATATTGAGAGAGGTTCTTATCTATTTGCAAAATTCTCTCCAAAAATTCCCTTTAAATTTGGCATCTCTATCGCTGACGATAACCTTAGGGAACCCATGTAGTTTGTAAATATTTTTACAAAATATTTCAGCCGTTTTTTTTGTTGAATCTGTTTTCCTTACTCCAATAAAGTGTGCATACGAAGTTAATCTGTCTATTACTACTAATATTTTCTTTTCCGTCGGATATGGGTAGTCCTTCAATGAAATCCATTGAAATTTCTTCTCATTTTTGGTTGGGAACGTGTAACAGATGGAGTAACCCGGGGGCCGACACATTTTCATTTTTGTTCCTTTAACATAGATCACATTCTGCTACATATTTTCGAATATCTGCACTCATCCCTTTCCACAAAAATGATCTCCGTGCATTGTAGTATGTTTTGAAAAATCCCACATGACCTGCAACTAGGCAATCATGAGATTCTTGAAGAAATTTGGACTTAAATCTTGAGTTGGTATTTAAGTAAATTCTCCCTTTATACCATAAGATGTTGTTTTTCCATTCGAATTTAGGATATTGATTTAAATTGTTGATTATAGAGCAAGTCTTTGGGTTTTTCGCATATTCAGTTCGGATTTCATCCAACCAATCTGGAATGGCTATTGATATTGGAAAAACTTGTGTTTCTTCATCTTTTCGTGATAGGGCATCATCCACGATGTTGTCTTTTCCTCTTTTATGTAGAATTTCCATATCAAACATGACAATTTTCTCTATCCACTTTTATTGTTTGGTTGACAATGTTTTTTGTTGTAACAAGTACTGGAGAGTGTTATGGTCTGTGTGTATCAAGAACTTACTTCCCAATAGATATTGGCGCCATTTTGTTAATGCATGCATGATGGCAAGAATTTCCTTGTTTTAAGTGGATTGTAAGCATTATGTTTGATTTAATTTCCTGCTCTCAAAAGCTATTGGGTGCCCATCTTGCATCAATATTGCTCCAATTCCAAAACCTGATGCGTCAAATTCGATGATGAAAGGTTTGGAGAAGACAGGTGTTGTTAATACCGAGGTTGTGGACATAATGTTTTTTAAGTTTTCAAAACATTTTTGTGCTTCCAAATTCCATTGGAAAGAGTTTTTCTTAAGGATATTTGTTAGTGGGGCAATTAAATGAGCATAATTCTTGATGAATCTTCGATAGTATCGTGCCAATCCTAGAAATCCTATTAACTTGGATATGTTTTTGGGTTTAGGCCATTCTGTGATTTCTCTGATTTTCGTGGGGTCTACCTTGACTCCTTTTTTGGATATGATGTGACCAAGGTACTCTACTTCCTCCTTGCCAAATGCACATTTTGGCATTTTGGCATAGAATTGATTTTCCTCTAGAAGATATAACACTTGACCCAAATGTTTCATATGCTCCTCCCATGTTTTACTATACACTAAGATATCATTGAAGAAAACTAAGACATGTTTATGTAAGTATGGGTGAAATAATTCATTCATTGTCGCTTGGAAGGTGGCGGGGGAATTAGTTAGCCCAAAGGGTAGCACCTTGAATTCGTAGTGTCCTTCGTGTGTCTGGAAGGAAGTCTTGGCTACATATTCTAGTCTAACTCTAATTTGATAGTATCTAGATCTTAAATCCAGTTTTGAAAAATATCTTTCTCTATGAAGTTCATCCAACATTTCATCAATAAATGGAATGGGGAATTTATTTTTAATTGTTATTTTGTTTAGCCCTCGGTAATCTATGCATAATATAAAAGATCCATCTTTCTTTCGAACTAACACTACTGGAGTTGCATATGGACTTCAACTTTTCATGATGACACCACATTTTAACAGGTCTTGGACTAATCTTTCTATTTATGTTTTGTGATGATGAGGGTATTTGTATGGTTTAACCTTGACTGGGCTTAATCCTGGTTTAACTTCAATTATAAGTTCAATTCTTCTTTGAGGTGGTAACTTCATGGGAAGGTCTTGAAATATCTTCTTGTGTTTTTGAATTATATCTTGGATGTATGATGTTCTGGAGTCATCATGTTTTGATTCTTGTATTTCTATGTTGTGGCATTGGATAAAGTATGCGATTGCTCATTTTCGGATCATTTTTTCCATTTGTTGTGATGACACAACCTGTGTTTTTGGAGGTTGAAAACCATCTAATTTATAATGTTTCCCTTTCCATTTGAATTGAATGAAATGTTCCTGGTGATTGACTAAGTATGTGCCCAAGGTTTGTAACCATTGGACTCCTAAAACCACATCTACTCCTCCCATAGGGACGGTGTAGAGTTCTGATTCCAGATTGAAATCTTAGATTTGGAGTTTCACCTTATGGAATTTCTCGACATTTCTAATTTTTTTTTCGTCTGCAACCATTACTTTCATGTCTGGCACTGGATATAAAAATAATTTGAGTTTTCTTGCAATCTTGATATCGAGGAAATTGTGGGTACTTCCAGTGTCGATTAGTACAGTGACATTATCATTTTTTATGTCCTTTTAATTTAAGAGTTTGTGGTTGGGTAATCCCTATGATGGTTGTGTGTGATATTCTTGGTGTGTTTTCGTCTATGATCTCTGAGGTATCATTTTGGAAGTTTGTCATTTCTTCATTTATTGATTCTGCTGAGTTTGAATGGTCGTCTTTTTCTGCATCACAAGTGTACAATTTTTTTGAGTTATCTTCGATCTGGCACCTATGTCTTGGGTCCCATTTCTCCCCACATCATCTACATTTTCCTTCTTTTATGCTTTGGGACTCTAAACTTCTTCTTCTATATTCACGTAGATTGGGTGGTATGTATTTGTCATTTCTTGTGGTTTGAGGTATACTCCTTCTTGAGTAAACCTTGTTGAATCTTGATTGGCCTTCTAGATTTTCTTCTGCGGCTTTTTCCTTGCGTATTGTTATTTCTACCATAGTAACCTCATGTAATTTTAACTCATCTTGGATATGTGGTTTGATACCACCTATGTAAGACTCGAGTAATTGATCATCAGATAGTCCAAATACTCGGGTGGCGAGCGATTCTCATTGATGCGTAAATTCATCTATGTTGCATTTTTTGTTGTAATCTGGTGAGTTTTGAAAAAAAACGTTTTCCGAGATGCCCTGCAATCTTTTAATTTTTTTTTTTGAAAGAATTCCAATTATATGACTGAATTCTTCCTTTCCACCATAGATACCAGTGCCTTCGAGGTACATGGACACGTATTTGACCTTTTATTCATCAGTTGTAATATTATATATATGTAAATATTCTTCTGTTTTGTTGAACCAAGCCAGGCATTGGTTATTGCCTCCATTGTATTTTGATAGTTCAATTTTGTCTTGGGGAGGATAAATTACTAAAGGTTGATGTTGTGATATAGGTTGGGAATTTGAATTGTACGGAGGTGGTGGCGACGGTGGTGATGGTGGGGGTGTTGTGTTTGATGTGCTTCAGTCACTTGGTTGTGGTTGGGTGGCTTGTTGGTGCCCTTGGCCTTTTATTGCATTTAAAAGCTCATTAATCTTTTCTTCCTAATGTTGTGTCATCACAACCAGACTTTGTTGCAAATTGCCATTTATTTCTCGTTTAAAGTTTCCCAAACCTCGTTGTAGGTTAACCCCAAGTTCTTGAAAAATATCGTCTTTAAGATCTTGTTTTAGATTATCTATGTTTTTTTGTAATTTGATTCTGATTTCCATTGATTTTTTTTTTTTTAAGATTATGGGTCAACTCTTGTTTGAGTGCCTCATTGTTGAGCCTCATTTCTTCTAGTAACTCATTGTGAGTTTTTTGTATTGACTTTTCGAGTGATTTTCTAATGCTTTTACACTCTTGGTCTATTTTTCCATTTGAGTTTTTAATTTAGACATCCTTCTAATGTTTGGGGGTGATTATTTTTCTCTGATTTTGAACTTGCTTGGAATATCCCTTTTTTAATTATTTAAATTAAATAATTGTATGTAATTTAAGGGAAATTAATTATATATACATACAATATAATATAATTATATAATTAATGGTGTAGTAGGGGGTACGACTATTGAGAGTATGGGTGTGAGTGGAAGGATGTGTGCAAGCTGCAGAGAGTCGACGGTGTGGGAGAGTGGAGAGTGTATGGTGGGCGAATGGGAGTGAAACGTGGGGATGGTGAATGGGTGAAGTATGGGAGTCGAAGGGTGGGAGTGAATGGGTGAATAAGAGTTGAGAGTGCGGGGGAGGGGAGAGGGGATGACGAATGGAAAATGGGAGTGAATCGTGCAAGTTGGAGGGTGGGAGTGAATGGGCGAATGGGAGTCAGGAGTGTGAGGGGTGGGGGGTATGGGAAATGACTGTGATACAGAAAGTGACCAACTCTAATACCAATTGAGCGTAAAACTCAGAGAGATAAGATTTTGAATAAGATAATGAGTAAAAAATATATATAATGAAAAAATGTTTTTTAATGGATAATTATTACAATGATGGGAGCCCATTATATAATGGCTCTTATGACTTTTATGGAGAGTCATGACCTTAGGTCATGAATTTTAGTTTATTGTTTAATTTATAATTTATTAGTTATTTTGTATTTATTATCTTATTTATTATTATTTTATATATAACAAGTCTCCCTTCTTCCCACTGAGCTCAGGGCCTCCACAGGGTTTATCAAATGCCTTCCTAGCTGGATTTATTTCTAGCCAACATCAAGCCCCCAACCCTCTTTTTCTCCAGTCTAGGCTTCGGGTCTTCTATGCTCCAAATCAGAACTCTACCATGAGTTCTATGATCTTTTTCCAAGCCCCCTTCTCATAATGGTCTTCTTCTCACCTCCACAACTCCCTTCTGTTCTCCCTCTTTTTCTCTCTTTTCCTGTCTACTTTTTTGTATTCTCTTGTACACCTTCCCCCCTAGGAAGGTTCTGGACCTGTTTTATTCCTTCTTCTAGAAGGAACTCGAGTCAATCTGGGCCTGCAGGAAGACTACACCCTGTGGTACTTCGAGCTAACACTTTTCTGTCTTCTTAGCCACTCCCTCCATGCTTCCATTCATTGGGGTAGTTGGTTGTTCAACCACCAGTCATTTTCTCATTAACTGATTTTTTCTTGGGATCAGGATAAGGCTTATTATTCCAGATCAAATATTTCATCAAAGAGAATTGGGTCATCTTGGAATGATGAACCCTCTCTACAGGTTTCATCACTCTTTCCTCTAGTGGTATCATGGCCAGTACTTCAAGACTTCACCCCCACAATCATTGTTGGCAATATAAACAATAATACATTTACTCTGTTCACATGACATGGCATGGTAATCATAAGTAATGATTAATTACAAGTTGGGGGAAACAGAGGTGTTACAATCCCCTCCCCCTTCAAAGGAACATTGTCCTTGGTGTTTTTTCTCAGTAACACTTGTCATGCATTTTCCATTCAGTTGCATCATCATTACCTTCTTCTTTTCCCTCATAGTATGGTCCTTTTCTAGAGCCTCAACATTCATTGTATGCCTACAACATTTCGAACAACAAGCATGTCAATTCACAATTTTGTGCATAAACATTTTATTGTTGTTCATAATTTAAGAGGAAATTTTCATAATCCATCACAACACTTATCTGTGCAGTTCATGGATCTGCATCCATAAGGTTGTCTCATTAACTTGGCTAAGTTTTTTTCTTGACATACCCATTGTGTGCAAGATTCCAATCAATAGTTTACAGGAATTATCAAAGTCTCATCTTCCTTGTGATCACTCACCCTCCAAGCCCAAGCTCAGGCATCCCCTTCTCTACTATATAGTCCCTCAGGCGATTCATCTTGCTTTACCAAGGCTTTTGTGCACAAGAAGAGTTCTAGAGACTTAATCAAGTCTTACAGCCGAGGCGTCCCTCTAACTCGCTCTGTCGAGGCGTCCCTCTGGCTTGTGTTACCACAACAAAACATATTTTAGGGTTATCATGGCTTACCACATGGTTCTCATGTCACAAAAATAACATTTTTCATGCTTTCCACCTTTGATAGCCTTCATCTGTCCTCCCTTAATAGATCATTTTCATCTCACATGTATACAAAAAATTTGTGAGACGTCATCAATTCCAATTCATAATTTTCTTGCAAATCTGTCACCCACAGATTTTCAAATTCCACATTTTATTTTCAGATTTGCGCCACACAAAAACCAGATTCACAAGTATGGGATTTTTCTTCCCATATTGGTTTGGATCAACAGAAAATTGGTCTTCCTTATGGGCTTACAATACTACCATATACAAGACCCTTCTTCCTGCAATTTTAACTTCAATCAACCAAACAATTGTTAGTTCTCATGCATATTATATTTTCATTGCACACTTGCAGTGGTTCACAAACAATTTCAAAACTATGCATACTAGCAATCAATTCATTTACTCAAAAAGGAAATACCATTCCTTACTCATGCTTTACTTTAGCATACCAAGCCTTTTAACATGCAATCAAGCATCAAATGAATTTAATCAATGTGTCATTTTCCATGGTCACATTTACATACAATGCACCCTTGCATTGATTTTCAAATTATTACTTTTTACAATAGGCACTTTTCCTTTGTGGGTTGGAACTCAACCAACCTTTTACCAAATGGTTCCTTGATACATATTTATTTTTATAGCAGGACTATGTTTTTCCCGCTTCATTTGATCATGATCTCAAATCAGCATACATGACACTAAAATTTTCACATGAATCCATTCAATCACTCTTCCTTCATTAGTAACCAAGGTGCCAACACTCATGGCCACCCAAATTCTTTTTTCTTCAATACTTCTAAAATTCAGGTAGAGTATTGGAAGGTCCTCCTTCATTAATGGGCAATCCATTTTCTTCCCTCTTATGCAAGCACATATCTCCTTAATGTATTCAATTTCAGCGTGCTACCTATGAGAAATTTTGTTCCCAATCACTCTTGATTGGTCAATGTATCCAAAATACTATTTATTCATGATTTTTTTTTTCTTGCAAGGATTCTAAGTCATCTTTGACTAGCATAGATTTCCTCTCATTATTATTCAGAGAATTATTTCCTGAATCTTACCCTGCTTAGGTAGCAATTACATACAACAACCACTCAAAATTATTTTCATATCATTAAGATAATGAAATCTTTTCATAAGTGATTCTTACCAAATACTTTTCCATTCCCATTTCATATGAGCATGAGATATTGTATACCTGATCTAGCTGCTAGCACCCTCTCTGACATTACCTTATCAATGGTGATTCATGGGCTCCCAAAGCCCTTTCAACAATATTTTAACAACAACTTTCTCGTAGTCATCCTCTGCTTAAGGTTTTCCATCATTGTCAACTATCTTTCCCAATAGTTCCAATCATTTCCTACACAAACATGCATTATCACATTCGAATTTATTCCAATGGTCATGTTGATTAAAATGCATGTATATAAATAAGTAAAACATTTTCAGATATGCCCCAACATATCTCTATGCACTCTACCACATTACCCTTAATGTTTTCATGAGTGTAATCACAATCCAATTTTTAGTTGTATCTATAGTTATACAACTATCAACATCCTCATGCTAAAAACATTTACATGTATCAACATATCAGTTTCTCATTCTAGAGAATCATAATAGACAAGAAATGAGTCAAGGGACTCTTCTCTTTTTCCAACTCCTTCTACAGATCCTTGGACTTCCAATCCAGCTGAATTATTTCCCAAGGCCTCTCTGTCGTTACTCATTCATGGCTTTAACCAAGTTTATACATGTTTGTTCATTTTTTTTCCTTTTACCAGTTGCACTTGTTTCCACAACTGCTCTTTTAAGGCTTACAAATTTGTTAAACAATTCAGAGTTTTAGGGTGAGAAACGTATTCCTCCTTTTCTCCTTCTTTGTTTCTTCAATTTACTCCCTATTGGGATCTTCCTTCTCTTTTCCTTGACCAACCTTGGTTAGGTTCACCTTAACCTTCTTGGATAAATCAACATGCTACAACAACAAGATTTTTGTTCACAATGAATTATGAACCCCGTGCATTATGCACATTACCATTTAGTTATTAGAATGGTCAGTGTTCATTTTTTAGTCTTCCATTCATGCATTATGTTTTAGAATGTAATCTAGGATTCCTATATATATAGGCTCGCAACCCATTGCCCAAATCTCAATAGTCATTAAGGTTGGGAATCTATTCTCCTGACAGAGTCTTTACACAGTTCCTCCACAGGGAACTCCTTTAGTATGAAACTTCCTTATTGCATATCCATCACTATTTATGATGGCCTCAACCTTGAGTCAACTTCAACTTTACCATTTCAGTTGTTTACCAATATTCCATAGAGAATATAAACCTGCATTTTTATGATGCATTCTGAATTACATATGCACATCATCCCATTGTGTTTTCATGCACATTGCTCTTACTACATGCTTCAACATATTGTGTGTCTACTATAGGCACACTTATAGTTTATTTTTTGTATCTATGGAAATTTAGTTAGTTTATGATTGTTCATTATTATTTACATCCAGCCTTTAAAAGCCTAATCAGGTTTCCTTTTATCATGACAACGAAGCATCCTTGCTCATTTACTCTTTCATCAATTTATACTAGTTTTTCCTAAGGGAATGGAACACATTCCCCTCAAGCTATTATTCAAAGAAAAACTTTCATGACTCTTCGAAATAGAGTTAGCGATGCATCCATGGTATTCATTCAATCTTAGCAAGTGCAATTCTTTCCTTACATTTCACTAATTCAGGCAGTCACATTGTGCCTTTAGTATACATATACTCATACATCATACATATGTATCACTTTCACATTTAATATCATTCATTCATATCTATTTGGTCTTAATATTTGTCTTCATATCAAGCAAACTTACAATTCATTAAATCCATGCACTCAAGCATATACAAACATAGCTAAACTTTCATCATGTAAGCTCATTTCTTAAACCTTTTCCATGTCATTCATACACACAGACATATAAGACTTCCAGATCCTTCTCCCAAGGATCTTATTGCCATTCTTATGACAAGACTCATAGAGATACTCAACAATGAGCTTCCCTCCCTGTTGAGAGCTTGCAATCATTCACATGATATCCACATCGCAAGTTTAACAGACATAATCATGACTATGTCCCCCTTTCCATATGACAACAACCAATAAGAAGGCATTCTTGTCTCAACTACTATAAAATTATTCAACAACCCAGAAATACCATCTGGGAAATTCCAACAGTTCCCAAGGCAACAAGACAACTTATCAATCTTATTTTGCATGCCTCAAACCATTTTTTGTTAACATACCTTTTTATCAAGAGAATCCTTTTCTAGATTCCCTCTCACTAATACTTGAGCATACCAAGCCATACCTTATATGAATACGATCCACCTCTGAATGTCAACCTGGCCCATTGGTCATCTAGAAGTGCCCCAACACTTCCTTTACCACATTTCGGATCAACATTTCATTAACCATTCTACCATTACCCTCATAGTGTAATATACAATCAATATCATCAACATTTTACTTATGCTGATATAATCAGATCATCACTAGCCATATGATCTATGACATCACCATATTTTACATCAAATGACAAACTATAATAAGTTTATATGCACCAAGCACTTTACCCATGCTTGCAGTGCAGACGTATTCCTCTTGCTTACCTCTTGCATTCTCATGCATAGCCGCACCCTTCAAGTTAATAGGGATATACACCCCCTTAGCACAACCATGAGCCTTTGAACTTGATCATGTCACTTGACTTCTTCCATGAGAGTTATCCTCAATCCATAGGACTCATTTTTACTCTACAAAAAGAGATTATCCCAATAGCAAGTTTTCAGTTATGACAGGTCAAGTAAGATGACCTCACATATTTCCATAAGGCCTCTAGACATGGATAATTATACTCACAAGGCCAAGTCTCTTATTTAAGAAAAAAATGTAATTAACAGAGGCTTCATAAGCCCACATTTGTAGACAACCATGCCACCTCTTCAGTCCATTCACATCCAAGTCTTGCTATTGGTGCCTATCAACATAATCCCACTCCTGTAGGAGTAGCTATCATTGTACAAAAGCAACAATATGCTCCCTCTATTGCACATCTGCCTGCAACTTTTCTGTTATAATAATTTTCCAAAAGGGAACCTCAACCAAGGGGCTTGTGCAGATAACAGATAAACTTCTCCAACATAGGAGACATTTTCTAACAGACTTGTCTTTTCCTTGTAATACCAGTCTTGTGGTTGATTTATGGCCCATCCAGGCCTAGTATTTAAATCTTGCACTGATAGATAGGGTAGGGTAGGGTGCCCTCCCCCTTAAATTTTTCTTAAGAAAAGAAAGTTATTTGACTCTTTCGTGAGCCCAAGCAAGCCAAGTGTTGTTGCCTGCTCTGATACTACTCTGTCACACACCTGACCCCCTATGTAGTCTTTTTAAGGGATGGGGTATAAATTTTTCGCTTTCCAACAACTCCTTGAATTCCTTGGATGAGGATGCCATCGCCTTGTGCTCATAGAGAGCTTTCCATTGACGATGACCTTGGCCAAAGCTGAGTTTTTGTTCGAGAGTTATGGCATTCCGAAGTGTTCGGGATGTTTTTGGCTAGTGACCAACCTCTTCGCCATGTGGCATATATGTGGCTTAATCTCTTTCGTACTGTCCAACCTGGAAGTTTTGTGGCTTAGGTAGTTTCACTCTAGCAATGATGTAGCCCCTAGAGGAGTGGTTATAGGGAATGTTCGTCGGGCCTTCACGAATGTCAGGCCTTCAACCATTTGTAATTCATGTACATGTATGAAAACATACCCGGAGACCCAAAGTCCCAAAGTCTCTTTCCTCTTCAGAATCTATGGTGGAGCTCAACCCACCCTTAAATATAATGGTTGAGATTCACACGCACCTAACACAAAGTTTAGACATGACAAGAAGGGTCCTACACTTAATTCGTGACCAATCCCACGACGCCATGTGAAGAAATCCAAGCACGTCGCATCACCATGGCATACACAAGCCCAACCAATCATAGTTGGACGCTACAACAAGAGAACTTTGGCGCTTAACACACTCTCCTATATCCTCGAATCTCTCGGAGTCCCGTAGTTCCAAAGTTCTGGACTTTCTCGCCACGTACTCCATCCTTCGAGATTCGGGATATTCTTACCCCTTGTACCTTACATTTCTTGGAGTAAGACTTTGTCGAAGTGTTTATGCTGTCCTTCCACTAGTAGATCGAATGGTTGAGAAAGGATCCCAATGAAACCTCAGATCAATGACTCACATAGCTCCCGAATTCTTTCTCGTGATCTAATGGTTGGCGGGATTTCGCCACTCCGGGATTTCACCACTTCACGTCCCTTACAGTCCTTAACCCAATAATTCCCCGAAGGGTTACCTACCAGAGAGGTCATAAAGCAGGGATGATTGTTTGTTTTCGATTGATGGTACCGCTTACTCTATCCTTCCACTATACTCAATCTAACGGTCGAGAAGGGTCTGGAAGGATCCTTAGATCTATGGCCCAGGTTACTTCATGACTTCAACATTTGGGGATTCCAACTATTTAACAAAATTCTACTCCCAAAGTGGGTCAACGTCGAATGACCATAGGACTCACTGATCCAATCAACGACTAAGGTTGATTGCTCGATCTAATGGTTCCGATAGCGCCCAAAATGTAAATGGATAGCTGCAATAGCATGATCCTTTCTACAAAGGGTCTACCCTGTGCAATGCCTTACTACACTCGTTCACAACCAGATGTTGACAGGTGTCCCTTCCATGACACCTTAGTAGCCAAGCTGGCACAATGCATCATTATGACATCACTCTTTCTATTTCTCTCAGGTACATTATAATTGAAGGCATGGAACCAGGGGTTGCATTTGGGTCGTGTTGAGTTATAATACTCGGCCCTATGGTTATAGCTTATGTATGGACTTAACAATCCTGCAGCCTTAAGCAACTTTTTCCTTCTGGGTTATTAACCTAGCTTCCTCGAGTCTTTATGACTTTAACGGAACCCTCGGGTTTTGAAGACCCTACCTTCTCCAAACCAGAGAATCTCATGTATTTGATGGCCTCCTCTGGCCTTCGACATGCCATTACCGCAACATTACATCCCTTCTAGGGATCGTCAATCGTTTCCTATGGTTCTAATTTCCTTTCTCTTAGAACTATCACTGCATCAAATTACACATCTACCTTTATTTCTATACTTCTATTCATTATGTACATAGAAATCACAGAGAGAGGTTTAATTTCTTGGTCTCAGAATATTACAAGATAATTATATTCAACTGTGCAAGGCATGCACCAAACTTGTCATCCTACAATCACCCGAATGCAGGAGTTTACAAATGAAAACAAGCATTATTACCAATAATCATGCAATGCACATCTCTAACACAATCGCAAATGCCCAATCACTCATTTCAATTCAATTACACAAAATATGTGAAATACTTATCTGTATTGTAAGTTAGTGCTACCAAATTGACTATGGGTGTTCGCCTTGTTGATATTATGGTAGTTGCAGGAAGTATCAACCTCCATGTGTAACCTCTGACTAGATTAGAATATTTTGGAATCTAGAGAAACCCTAAACAGATGTATAGAAACCCTAGAAGACATGTCGGCTCCATAAAAGAATTAATATTTAAGTATTTTCTCTAAAAGAAGAAGTCGACCTGGACAAGAGACAAAGAGCACTATAAATAGAGAGTGCTTGAGCTCATTTAGTCATACACACTCTCACAACTCACACAAGACAAGTGGTGTGCAAGTTTGTAGAAGGAGTGCAGTTGCAACTACTGCAACTGGGATTTTGGTCTAGGTTTATGGTTTATGGACTTTCTATTTGGTGTGATATTCTTGGAGAAAGAGAGATACATTATCTCTTGGTTATCTGTTGGGTCTGGTACTGCTTCCAGAATCATTCTATCTGTCAAGGTTATGGTGCTCGTGGGTAGTTGTGTGCCTATGGTTGGGTGGCAATATTGAGATATTGTTTATGGAAAAACGAGCACATCTCTTTTATTCTAAAGGGTTATGGGCCCACACTATCTTCATACAGTCTAACCACTGGAAGATAGATTGGGAATTTATTTGTTAAGCTCGTTGTGGCACCAATTACAGTTGCAGCTAGGTTTTCTTATTATGCAGTTGCAACAAACCCTAACCCTTGTGTCTGAGCACTTCTGGTGAAGCATTTGACCTAATTCCTTGACATCCTAGAAGCCCTAGCCTAGCCCACCTCTTGGTACCCTCAACTAGAAAAAACATCAGGTTTGAATTTTTGGTCAAAGTCAAAGCCAAAGGTTGACTTTTGGTCAAATTGATTTTGTGCTCAAAGTTGAAATTTTAGAGTTTCTAGCTTGTTCTAATCATTGAATCTTCTGATTCAATTTCTAATCTCTTCTTGTCAAGATGGTATCTAGTTTCAGATTGGAAGACAAGATGGACGATGCTACAAGACTTCAAAGGTATGCACTTGTATATGCTATCCACGTTATATCATCTAGCAAAACATGAGTGTATTTGCAAGGAAAGTACTAGAGACCTTGTCTAAGCTGTAATCTTGGATTCAATGCATTTTGAAGAACAAGCACATCCTCCATAGCAAGTGAGGCTTTAGGTTCTAGGTTTGATTAAATTATTAAGCTTCAAATTTGTATATATCAAGGGTGATAGTTGTTACATTACAAAAACAGTGTTTGAAAGGTTCTATTATTGCTAGGTGCAATGAATACTTGACTGCATATGAGCACAATTGATATAGATGCTTATTGTACTTGTTTTCAAGATGAACTGACATTTCCTCTAGAGAGATATTTCTTGTTTGCTCTTGCTATTCTCGTTCCAGGCAGGTACTCTTGTGAAATATGTTTTGATCTTTGCGGAATTTGTCATAGAAGAAGTTTATAAGGATAACACAATGCTTGCAACAACTGCCAGATGGGCAACAATTAGAACAGATAGAAACAAACTTAAAGAGACTCAAAGGGAGTCAAACTCGAAGGAAGTCAGTATTAAAAAAGAAACTAGAACATGCTTGTGACACTTTGCAGAAAGCAACAGACTGAAGCATGAACTCTCTCAGATAGAGGCATGAAGCCAGGATTAGGAGGGAGATAATCCCAAATGATATGATCCATTGAAGAATCTGTGGATACTATGAAGTATCTTTCCATGTTCTTCATTAGAAGTAGAAGCCATAACACGTGTTTAGTGTGACTTTAGAAGAATTATTCTTTGAAAATAACCCTTGAATATTCTAGGTTGTCCATCTACATTTATGTTCCTATGATGAAAGGAAGAAGTTGGAAACTTCATAAAGGAAGGGCATGGAATCTATAAAAGATTCCATGGACTCCAACGTTGAAAAGGAACATGAGGAAGAATATGAAGATTCCAAGAAAGAAAGAAAATCTAGAACAAAAAAAAAATTGAACCAATTACTATACCGAAAATCATAAGACTACCAACATGATTTGAATCCACTAGAAGCAGTCAAGCAGAAGGAATGGAAGGAAGTTGTGATGAAGAACAAAGTGAGAAATTGTGAAAAAGACTTATAAGTGGAAGCATTGATAGATACAAGGCGAAATTCAAAGCTAGAGGGTTCTCTAAGAAGGAGGGAGAAGACTATGATGATAGCTTGTTCTAGTAACCAGATATACCTCTACCTAAGCCATTATATCTCTTATAGTATTTATGGGTTGGAGTTTACATCAAATGGATGTAAAGATTGTTTTTCTCAACAGAGTAATTGAAGAAGAAGCATATGTAGAGCAACCTCAAGGTTTTGAGGTATACCGGAAAGAGACCCATGTATGAAGACGGAAGAAGACCTTGTATGGATTCAAGCAACTTGGTGCAGAGCCTCTCACGTACAACAGAAGCATGGTGAAAACTTCCTATGATAAAGGAAGTGTATCGAAATGGTTCTTCAGAAGTCCAGGATAACAGATTACAAATCTATGGCAAACTCCCATGATGATAGATCTGAAGAAGATGAGAGACTCTAATCCAGTAGACCCATCTCGTTAATGTATTTGGAGAATACTCAGGCGAATATTTTCCTTGCTGTGAAAATAATTCCAAGTGGAACCTAGCCGTGAAAATTGAATAACTACAAAGCATGTCTTGAAATATCTTCGTGGGACATTTGAGTTATGATATACAACTGCATGGATTTATCGAATCATTTAATTAATCAACTCAGCCTAAGTTTCATTGTCCTCCATCAACCTAGGACGTTGTAATGATGATGGAAGACCTTCCTTGCTACAATCTCAACAATAAAGTCTTTATTGTCCAAGTTTGTGAAATGCCCTTGCTAGGGTTAAAATCCTAAGGCCCAAAAGTGCTTTCACTTTAGGGTTTTAACCCTAGAATTTGATCCTTGACCTAAGTGAAGCTAGAAGAAGGGAAAACTAGCACCTAGGGCCCAAACGTGCTTGCACCCTAGGTACCTTCTTCCTCAAAGTATAAATCCTAAGGCCCAAACGTGCTTGCACCTTAGGGTTTAGACTCTACCTCTTCTTACTTCATCTAGTTCAACCTTCAAGTGTTGCATGCTTGACACCATACGCCCAATGAAAAGACATTGATGTAACACCCATCCAATTAATCTTTCATTAAATACATACACAATAACAACTTTGTTTTAGCATAATTTTATTGAATTTCATTTACACAATTCTTCTACATTTGTTCAATGATAAATCTAGATAATATGATGAAATAAGTAATATGTTAACTCTATGATTTAGAACTTAAAACAATAGTATATACAAAATATCAATAACCAAATACCACCGAAAAACACCTCCTCCTTAGCTTGTCGAAGCTCATCGGTTGTAATGTAGTCCTAGGCGCTTCCAAGCATTCTTTTCCCGCTTGCCCAGAGTGAAACAATGAAATCCTCCCAGCCAACTAGGAGCCTAGCTGACTTCCTAGCTCCAAGAAACCTTTCAATTTCTTGGCCCTCCGTGTCCGTGACTCCAAGAACAACAAAGAAAAAATGCTCAAAGAAAAACCATCATAAGAAATATATCTTCCAAAGATTTCACAACCTCTCATCATGCTCAAACCTCTCCATCCTCCCTTCCTCACTACTTCTTCTTCCTATTTATCAAGTTTCCATACACACTTCCCCAAGTCTCCTCAACCACCCTCATTATTATCCATAAACCTCCCTTATCTAGTTTTTTTGGGAAAAAATTAAAATAAAACTAAAATATAAATGACTTGCATTAAACAACAATAAACAAAATGAAAAGTCTTTCTTCTCGTGCTAGCTAATACATGTAATTTGACAATTTTCTCCAAAATGTACATAACACCCCACCATGCTCATTTAATTTATCATACCCACCATTTATCAAAGTCAAGAAGGTATTTAATGCTTCTAGATATTTTGCATGCAATATAATTTACATATTCAATAACCATTCAATTAAATAGTTAATAATTTACTTTAATAATCAATACATTAATTAATTGTACTAGTGTACATAGGTAGGGTATGTGTGCATAGCTAGCGGACACATATCTCATGTATGTACTAACGATAAACAATCATTGCCTCTAGTGCATAGTTCCTATATGGTCACCAAGACATGTAGGACAATAGATCAAGTAATGCATCATTTAATAATCTTAATGATCAAAATTACACCAATTCATCAATAACTCATTATCACACTTAAAATATCAATAGGAAATCAAAGAGGGTTTTAAACATGGTAGGATTCAAGTGAGTAAACAATAGTGGCATCTCTAATCCCCAATCAATATTCTCAACTAACATCGAAGCATCCTTCCTTCCTAACCTACTTCCATCTTTCATCCTATCATTTCCTCTGTTGGACTAAGCTGGAGCATCAACTATATTGACCTAACTCCAGATAGAACCCGTAAGCGGAAGTGTCATACATATCAACCAAGCTTCCTCAACAGGCAACTAGCAGTCGCCATCACACGTCTAAGGGAGCGTGACTCCACACAGTCCTCCCACGACTCTAGGTTTCAGAGAATAAACGGTGGGAAATACCTCCACCCCTCCTTATAGAACTAGGGTCAACATAACTAGCAGTCGCCATCACATGTCTAGGGGAGCGTGACTTCACACAACCCTCCCACGACTCTAGGTTTCGGAGGATAAACGGTGGGAAATACCTCCACCCCTCCTTATAGAACTAGGATCAACACCCTACATCAAGCCCTATTGTACAACTATTGTTCTTAGAGTCACGTCATCAAACAACCAATCTGGCCAAGTTGTGTGTCCTGTCAAAACCACACTCACCACAAATCATAGAAATATTTTGAATCATAAATTAAATAATAAGTACAACATATAGCATATACTATCTTCTTAATATCTACGATATCCAAGTCACCTCAACACTACAGTCATTTGGCTATCGCATAGCTCATTAACATGCAAGTTAATTCACCAATAACTCATATCTATGCATATACATAATAATTTCATATAAGGATCCATATCTGTATTGACATTCAATTTAAGAGATGCATGTTTATTTTTATCATGCCTGACATATGTTATGCATTCACATCATAACTTGAACTAGTATCCACGTACCTAAATTCCACATTTTAACTTGCATGTTTAAACAAACCAAAGAGCTATCATCATCATGAATATACAACAGTGAAAGTAATATCATGCAACCCATAATTAGGTCAAGATGTACATATCTCAAATATCTATCCCAATCTAACTTATCCCAAACAAATGTTAAGGATTGAATTATTAAGATGAGTAAACAATCAATGTTCTAACTCCCTAAAGGCCAAGATATGGGGTGTTACATACACCCACCCTTCAAGAAACCTCGTCCCGAAGTTATGGTCAAAATGATAGGTAATCATAATGCATGGTGTTTACATATCCCTAGGGTTAACTCTTGAAGAATTTTTTTTTACTTGGTTATTACTTTGATTGGAATATCATAAAGTCATCACTATGCTACTACTATGTTAGCAATAAGCTGAAGACCTATCTTATTCTTGGTAAGATTCACGATTTTACTAACCAAGTCTTGTATGATATTCACTATAGTTCTAACTTAATGATAAAATTTCCATTAACTATCATATGCTATAAAAGCCAAATTTTATAAAGAACTATAAACTTAACAATTTTGTGTTCCTTTCTTTATATTAAAAGATTAAGTTAAACATCTCAATAATTATTTAGTTTATCTAAAATGTTATCAATCTTCAACCAAATTATAATGTAATAGGTTGTTATTATTTTCTTATACCATGTTTAGGGTTATGATCATTCCCAAATAAGAAGAAACAATTTCATGGTACAATTACTAAGTGTCTTCCATGATAGAGAATCTTGTGTCATAATATTCTTGATCTTGTGTTATACTAGTCTCATTTGACCTACACTTGATTAAAACATGTTGAGTCTTTTAATATATTGACTGAGATTGTCCCTATTTAGCAGACACCTCACTATGTCTCGATTGTATGCTATTTCCACTTATAACTTAATTAACACAAAGACACGCGTATATTCTATATTTATTCTCCATATGTTCCATATAGGACCCTCCCATAGTTAAAGTGTAGTCTTCTAGTGGACTACTAGATAGAGCCTTATCTCATCATCGATTATCTGGTTAAGTGAATCTTATATTAAGTTCAATATAAATTCCATCAAGTCATACATACCATCCCACCTATTATATATATATTGACTTTGATTATCATTATAACTTGACAATACATATGCCATCACTAATGAGATTGACACTTGGGAACATTGAATAAGACATTGCTAATTAACTATCATGTTATGTCATCACTTCATGGTTTGTTTGGTCATTTTCCTCAACCTCACCTTCCTCCTAAGTCATAAAAAAAAATAGATCTCATCCAAGTTAAACGTTGAGTATAGGATTGTCTTCATCATAGTCAAGGCAGACCATTCTTTCTGTCCAAAATTCACCATTACAAATGTACTTATACATAAAGGGAACCATGTTGACACTTGAGTTAGTGAAAATTTTGATATCAAGAATAAATATACTATGGGGTCATTCCAAAATCTTTAGTCACTTATCCTTAAAGTCTTCTCTTCTCACCATTGTATTTCGCATGTCACAAAATTATATCCTCTACACCTACAAAATACTTACCAACTCTCGACTCTAGCTCTTTTCTTATCCATCCCTGGAACTTTCAAATTATCCCCTTACAATGAAGAAGTTTAACAATGGGAAGAAAATGTTCGTCATTCCTCAACTAGAATTATTTATTTATTTATTTTCAACATAATTTCTTCCTAGGAAAAAAATAATTGCTAGACCGAATAATGCATTTGAAGGAGTGTGCTCCCATTTATACAACCCACCCCTCTTACAAGGGACTTGTGCAAAATAATCCATAACACTCCATTGAAACTTCTACTATGAAATAAATTTATGGGCGAAAGTGTTTCCCTGATCCCAAGGGATACCCTCTTTTCTCAAAGCATTCTTTCATTCCTTTTTCTTATTCAATCAATATTACCTTAGGTACTTATCACTCATCTTACTAATGTTAGCAACACTTTAAAAGATATCATGAACTCGACTACTCTGGTATGATCAAGTAAATTCAACAATTAAACATGAGTTGACTTAACATCACATTGGGCAGTAGAAGCTTGTCAGTATGCCCATCACACATTATGATATAAATAAACATATTGTCACCATATTTCATTTATCATTCTAAACGCAAGTTCTAGGTTCACGAAATAGGCCCACTTACAGTATGCCATATCACCACACTAACCTAGATAATTGATTAAAGACAACCCATAACTGCTATTATGGTAGACTTGGCACTACACTCTCTCTAGGGTCAAGACTTTCCCACTCACACTTAGTATAGAAGCAGCCCAAGTGCACAAGCTATGCCCTTAAGCTATAAAAACTTTTAATGGCACACCATACGAAATTCTCCATTAACTAAGTAATATTTTACTAGCTAATGATAAATTTTTACATGACCTTCTCTCTATGGAGAATAAGTATCACTTGAAAATCCATAGATCTTCTCATACACACAGCATATCACATCATTAGTTGTTTCTCATAATCATAAATATTATGGTGACTTAAAAGTTCATTGATTTCCTCATGAAACCATGAATGCATTTCTCGTAACAATGATATGTCCTTCACTCTTAGCATTACTAAGGTTAGATTCTCCCTTATGATCAATACAAACTATTCTTAAGGCCTTCCACTTACTTACAAAGTGGGGAAAGGCCCCTAAATCATACATCACACAATGTTTCCCACGTCAACAAATTATTTTCTAGGTTACAAGATTTGTTTGAATACGATCACCCTTAACCTTAAAAGATATCAAGTTGGACTTTAATTATAATGCGCACTTTGAGTTCTCTATTGCACACTCTATGACTTAGATTCCATACTCTAGCTTCAAAGGGTTACATGATGCTACGCTTAGAGGTTGTCTTGCTCACAATGTCATGTACTTTCACAATGCTTTGAATGCATTAAAATTCTTCATAAAAACCACTCTTAAAGTGACTTGGGTTGAATACCATTTTATTATTATTATTATTATTATTGATATTTTCACTAATATTTATTTATTTATTTACTTTAATCAAAACATTACTTTCATTCATTAAACTCTTTTTTTTTTATACATTAATTTCCTATTATATATTTTACCATTATTATTCTCCACTTTTTCTTTTATAACTCTCTTTGTTTAACATTTTTTTTTTAACTTTTTATATATTGCATTTATTATTATATACATTAATTTTCTATTATTCTCCACTTCTTTCTTAGTGTATAACTCTTATTGTATTTACGCTCTCATTTCTTCATAGGAATTTATTAGTTGATAAGTGGCTTATTATGTTACGAAAATAATTCCACCTTCACTTAAAACCTTGGCATATGGAACATATATTTTCCATGTTTTTGGTTGGCGTGATTTAATTACTAAAATTATTGTTATAGATTGTTGCACTCCTTTCTTGCAAAAATTATAGCTCCACCTGTGACACTCCTTGCTTGCTAAGCAATATACCAAAAAGAGAGAATGAAGAATGAGATATGTCACCCGCATTATATCTATAACATGGATCCATGTACGGGTTGATTATGTAGAAAAAGCATGTGCGGGAATAACAATTCCCCAATCGATGAGAGTTAATGGAAGGTACGTAGACGCTCATGAAGGGTTAGTGTGCACGTTAAGTAATCCACATTCCAATGTGCAGAAGGAGTACGTGTATTGAATTTGAAGATTTTATGAAGCATTTAATGGGCATTTCTTCATCCTCTCGCAGAGGTACCAGTCTTATCGTTCAAAATATCCAATGGCGTGAGTCATAAGTGTGCCCATACTTCTTGCTAATCCACCTACAGGGTGGTTTTCGTTGGGTTCCTATGACATTAACTCTGACAATTAGGTAGACTATCTATCAATAATTTGACTGCATTTAAGACTCACGAATAAATGTTTTTTAATTGTGGTTCACAGACCGACTGCATTTAACACTCATGAATAACTTTTGTGGCTCAGACACCGACTACATTTAAGACTTATTTGTTTTACTATAAGACTAAGGATGTCGTTGATGTGGGTGTTAATGCTACACTGCTGGTTTTTAATAATGAGATTGGATTTATGAAATGGATTGGAAAGGACAATGACCTTAATATATTTAATTCAAGACTTGTTTTGGCCTCTCCACAACTGCAACAGATGCTGACTACGTTTCTATCTTGGGTGTTATTGGTCATGAGTATTTCCACAACTGGACTGGTAACAGGGTAACATGTCGTGATTGGTTTCAACTAAGTTTAAAGGAAGGACTTACAGTTTTCAGAGATCAGAAATTCTCCTCCGACATGGGCAGTCGTGCTTTTAAGCGAATTGCAGATGTGGTGAAGCTTCGTAATTACCAATTTCCTCAGGACATTGGCCCCATGGCTCACCCCGTGCGTCCACATTTGTATATTAAGATGGACAATTTATATACCGTAACAGTGTATGAGAAGGGTGCAGAAGTTGTTTGGATCTAAAAGACCTTGTTAGGGCAATCAGGGTTTCGTAAGGGAATGGATATTTATTTTCAAAGACATGACGGGCAAGCAGTAACATGTGAATATTTCTTTGTCACTATGCGTGATGCCAATGATGCAGATTTTTCAAATTTCTTGTTATGGTATTCACAAGCTGGAACCCTTATTCTAAAAGTGAAATCATCCTACAACTCTGAGGGAAATACTTATACACTTAAGATCAGGCAAGAAATTCCTTCTACTCCAGGTCGATCAGTTAAAGAATCGATGTTTATACCTGTGGTTGTTGGGTTGCTGGATTCCAACGGAAAGGATCTGCCTCTCACATCAGTCTATAATGGAGAATCTCTACAGTCCTTAACTAGTGAAGGTCATTTTGTTTTAGCAGTAATCCTCGGTATTGAAAAGGAGGAAGAAGAGTTTGTCTTTGTTGACATTCCTGAAAGGCCAATTCCTTCTCTACTACGCAATTATAGTGCTCCTATGCGTCTTGTTTCAGATATCACTGACGATGATTTTTTTACTTTCTACTCGCACATGATATCTGTTGGTTTTTCTTCATATGAGATATATCAATATTCGATATATTATTACAATGATGAGTGTTTCATATATAGGGAACATAAGGTGACCATCCATGAAAGGATGTGTCCCTTGAATAATCAATAACTATTTGTTATTATCATTTATTTATTATATAATATATATAATAATTATATTATTAAT
>CBVK0102502749.1:0-27532 GCA_900067695.1 Picea abies
GTGCCAGGAGTTTTGATAGTATCGCCCTTATTTCATGAACATATATCACATTATGCTACAAAGGTGTGGACATCATGTTTCATATCATCCCAGAAGAAGGAGTGTTTGACTCATTTAAAATTTTTGGTAAAACCCAAATTCCTTACTGTAAGAGAAGCATGAAACTCAAAGAAAACCTTGGATTTAGGAGCCGATTATTTGCTTAAATGTACGTGACTTTATACAGAAACTAATCATTATGCCAAGAGTACCCTAGAGAATCTTGGGGATCCTGTTGTAATTTTTGGATGAGGTTGGATATTTTGGTCTCATGCAACCATTCCCAGAATACAACCTGAATCCAGTCGATGACAATGAAAGAGATAGAAAAGAGGGGCCCTTCTTCTTCATATTTACTGGAAAGAGAATCATCCACCACATTTTCTTTACCCTTTTTGTAAATGGTATCATAATCATATCCAAATAGCTTGTTCACCCATTTTTTTTGATGTGGGGATGAAATGCATTTTTCTAGGAAGTAATTGAGGCTTTGATGTTACACTTTAATTTAGAAGCATTTTCCTAACAGATAAGGGAACCATAGATCCACTACATGAAAAATATCCATCATTTCATTTTCATAGAGCGATTGGCCCAAATTTCGCTCTGAAAATTGTTTATTGGTGAAATCCAAAGGATATACATCTTACATGAGGACTGACTTGATTCCTCTCCCCGATGCATCAAATTATAAAACAAAGGTCTTGATAAAATCAGGTAGGGCCAATATAGGAATAGTGCACATAACTTACTTCAAGGCTTGGAAGGATTGATATACTGCTAGAGTCCAACTGAAGGAATTCTTTTTAAGGAGAGTTATTTGGGGGGCTACAATTTTTCCATAATTTTGAAAAAACTTGTGATAATAGCCCGTTCAACCTAGGAAAACACGTATAATTTTAATATTTTAGGGACATGACAATTCTTCATAGCTTCAATTTTCTTAGGATCCACCCTTACACCATACTTGCCAATTATATGACCCAGTCACACAACCCGAGAGACACAAAAAGAGCATCTAGACTATTTGAGGAAAATTTTGTGCATGGATAGAAAATGGAGAACTTGATATACATGGGTGAGATGGGTTGGCCATGTTTTAATATAGATGAGAAAATCATCAAATAAAACTAACAAAAAGTGACGAAGGAAAGGACAAAAGAAATGATTCATGATACTTTGAAAAGTAGAGGGGGAATTATAGAGACCAAAGGGCATGACTAAGAACTCATAGTGGCCCTAATGAGTGAGAAACATAGTGTTGGGGATGTCTTCCTCTTTCATATGTATCTGGTGGTATCCAAAACGTAGGTCGAGTTTGGTAAAGTATTGAGCCCCACTTAGTTCATAAAGAAGGTCATCTATGATGAGAATGGGGAATTTTTCCTTAATGGTAAGTTTGTTGAGGGCACAAAAATCAGGACACATGTGTTAAGTTCCTTCCTTATTGAGGACCAACAATTCATGTACAATTTTCTCAATTTCATTATTTTGAGAAAAAGGATAATGATAAGGGTGAGCATTGGGAGGAAGACTGCCTCGTACTAAAGGAATGGAATGATCATGGTCACCATAGGAGAGAGGAAGGCCCTAGGTGGTTTGGAAAATAGTGTGATGACATGAAATGATAGATTGAAGATCGAGGTGTACTGGGGATGCCTCAATTTTTTGAATGGAATGAATTTTTGAAATTATTCCAAAATGACCTTTTATGAGTAACTTTTCCATGTAGTGGGAACCGATGATCTCCATAGATCCTGTGGTAATGCCTTGGAATTTATATTGTTTTCCTTCAGGCTGGAATTGCATGGTTAACTCATTAAACTACATGAGTATGGGTCCTAGGGTGCGTAACCATTATGCACCAAGCACAATGTCACAACCACCCATGTCGATATAAAACATGTGAGATTTCAAGTTATACTGACAACTTTGTAAGTGCATATTTTCACAACACCCTCCACATTTCATGGAACCACCATTGGCATTCATGATTTGAAATTTTTTGACAACGCAGACATAGAAATTGACTTCTTGGGAAAGGAGAAAATGAATGAAATTATGAGTATTTCTATTCCAACTAGGATGATGAATTTCTTGTGCTTAATGTAACAAATCAATTCAAGGGTTTGACGAGAAGCAAACTAGTGAGAGCATGTAGAGAAATCAATGGTTAAACTTTGGGAGGATCAAAGGGTGGCATAATATCATCGGTTGGGGGTAGTGTTGCATCAAGTGAAACTTCAATATATTCATCCAAAAAATCCTTGAAAATGACCATAAAAATATTTTTCTCTTTACACTTGTGTCTTGGAAATTATTTATCATCACAATTATAGAAAAAACCCTTGAGTTGGAATTCGATGATTTCTACCCATGTTAATTTGTGGATCTTTAGAGGAGTGGCCTAAGGGGAAGGGGTGTTTGGTTTAGGGTGAGGGAAAAAAGTGGTTTTTCTACTCTGGGCCAATATGACCTATTGTTCCTCCTTGGAACACTTAGTGGATTCTAACTAAGTCTAAGGGAGAGCCATGATAACCTAGGTGTGAATTTCATCCTTGAGGCCACTGATAAAGGAATCCCTGGAGAAATAATTTGTTGTTCCCTCTATTAAAAAATCTAAATGATAAAAAGGAACAATATAATATTCCATTATTCCATATTGTTTCATCTTGGTCAAACGTCCTAAATTGAAGGTGTCTGTGTCAAAGAATTCACACAACTTTGCAACAAATTATGACCAAACAACATACCCTTGGCATGCATTGCAATGCCATTGCCACCATTTCCATATTTTGAGATAAAAATAGAGAATTCCATAATGAATATTCATTAATTCATCAGTGATACCATGCAAGGAGAAATAGTGTTCCATCTGAGTAACCCAGGCTTGTGGAGCTAATCCATCAAATTTGTTGACGTCGACCCTAGGGAGATGGGGGTCACAAGGTAGAGAGTTGGAATGAGAGTGTAGATGTTTGTTTGAGTCAACACCTTTAGTATATAGAGGTGGGTCATAGGAGGAGGGACCATGTAATTTGTTCATGAATTTGTTGAGAGCGGAATGGACTTAAGTAATTTGTTTACTGAGTTGGGTTTGGATGTGGTACATTTTTGCATGAATGATTGGAATGTCCCTATTTACTATGACCTGAAGGGAAGTAAGGTCAGTACTAAGTTTATGATTGGTTTATTCTTAGCGGGTGGGAGCCATGAGTGGATGAAGGGTGGGTACACATGTAAAAAAAGTTAAAAATGAGAGATATCAAAACAATCAAGGAAAAAGGGGAATCCAATGAGATAGGTATCAAATAAGGGTGTGGGAAGGTTTAAAAAGGGTTAAAAATTATAGGTATCACAACAATCAAGGAAAAAAATGGAATTCAATGAGATAGGTCTCAAATAATGGTGAGGGAGGGTAAAAAAAGGTTTAAATTGATAGGTATCACAATGATTAGGAAATAAAGGGAAATCTAATGAGATAGGTCCCAAATAAGGGTGTGAGAAGATAAAAAAAAAAAGGGTTATAAATGATAGGTATCACAACAATCAGGGAAGAAAGGGGAATCTAATTAGATAGGTCTCAAAAAAGGGTGCTAGCAGGCCCCATCTTTTTTTTTCTCATTTCTTATTCTTTTTTTTTAGTTTTTTACTTATGCAAAGTTATCCTCTGATATGAATAATATTTCACTGTTGAAATTCCTTAATTTTTAATAGGAAAAAATGTGTAGTAATTTCACAACCTAAACACAAGAGGCCAGGTTCCATGACAATAGATCTTGTTTGTTCCTTTTCTGTTTTATCTCCTTCCGAAGGGTTAGGGTTTTTAGGGTGCCTACAGACAAGGGTTTTTGATGTGCTATGGATATATGATATATGTGCGGGATTGAATAGTAGTACTCCAGCCAATATCTTAGGGCACCACATTGAAAAGTTTGGAAATGTTTCTTACATTGTGATGTGAGGATATGTGCATCACATTGCTACGTGAGGATATGTTTGTCACAATGTGACAATGGGTCAATGTTTGTCGCATTATGATGTTCATTTATGCTCATTACATTACAACTTTATTATTCATATTATGACAACTGAGTAATGTTCATCACATTGTGACATCCATTTGTGTTCATCACATTAAGACATTACTATTCACATTGTGACGAAAGGGATTTGTTCATCACATTGCGATGTTACTATTTGCATTGTCATGAAAGGTATTTGATCATCACATTGCAACATCTATGTAATACCCTAGGCCAAGCCCTTATGAAATGTACTGATGTTTGTAGGCTGGTGAGTCGAGTGTTGATAAGCTAGTAGGCTTATGTGTTATAGGCCAAAGATCCTGGATGCTAATGCCAATAAGCCTGATTTTTGTATATGTAATTATGTAGATCGTTAATAAAATTTATACATCGTTGTGTGTAGATTGACCACGAAGAAAGAGTGACGGGGGATGAAGCTCCACCAGGTAGGAAAAGAGATGGGACTAAGAAGTTGGGAAAGAGGGGCTAAGCTAAGGGGATTAATCCAAGGGAATATTATAATATATTCCTAAAAAATGAAAATACTAAAGTGGGGAAAACAAACCTAGTTATCCTAATTTGCCGGGAAAGGGAATGAGTGCTAAATCGAGTGCATGCATATCCAGGTGTCGACTTGGGTGCATGCAGTTAAATATGGAAAGTCAGCTCATTCGGGGGGTTCATTTCCCATTCCTCGATCCTTCGCCTAACTCACTGGCCTCCATCGTTGACCTCTGCATCTTTCACGCACCTATGAAACTATTAACTAGGGAAGTCGACTTGTGTCTTCCTTTGAAATCCAGCATATCTGCACTTGCCAAAACTGAGTCGTACCTTACATAATTTTATTTGATGCCATTCCTTGAGCTATATTGAACCTTTGTTGTTATCCTCACCTTGCTGGAACTGATTTGATGTTGGTCAAAGAAGAGGGTTGTAAGGCCCGTGGTCGAAGAGGTAGGTTGTCAGGCCTATGAGCAACTCTCTCCAGGTGACAAAGTTTGTTGGGAAGTGATTTTATCCTAGAGAGAGTCCCACACCAGCTACGGAGCTATGATAATTCCTGATCCAACCTATTACCGAGACGCTGCAAGAGAAAGTGGAGTAGTTGATGGACTGTGGACCAATGAAGGTGCATATCCTTGGGGTGGAACATGCATGTGGGGAATGAGAGCCCATGAGTAGTGGGAATAAGAAGGCTCTTGGAGAGAATCCTTCTAGTTTCACTGTGCAGTATCCTGTAACCTTAGCCTAGTCTAGGATTCCCTTTCCTTGGGTGGAGCTTAGTCCCAACTCGAGCATGACCACTGCTAAGTGTGATGAGCAACGTGGTCTAAGGCTAGGAGGTTCATGGAAGGTATGCATGTAGTTGGTGGTGTTATCACATAAATTTGTAAATGGTTGTTTCTCCTAAGAAATTTGACCCTTGGTGAAACAAATGAAGAAAAGGGGCAAAAAACCCACAAAATCATGTTATCCTAAGTTTTTGGGCCTAGGCACAATTTTTCTAATCGGCATGTAGATTTGGGTGGCTGATATTGGTGCACCCAGATCTACGGTGTGTGGTCAATACCGAACCCTCCCCCCCCCCCCTGTGCTCCAAACTACTTACCACCACCCCCCCTCCTTCGGAATAGCCCATTTACCACTCTCCCTTACTACTTCCTCCTCTCATTTCCATTTTTCCTCCACTCTATCTCTCTTTTATGCCCATCACATCGCTCACTCTCCCTCCTCGTCTCCTTATGGCACACCTGTCCTCCATCCACCTTTGGTTCACTTCTCCTTATCATGCCTACCCACTAAGTCCCCTTGTAATAGTCCAATGAAGCAACAAATAACCAAGGGAAAACTTCCATTTCCCTCAGATGCAGAGTTGACTTAGAGCTCTCTGATCCTGGCGAAGTAGTTATTAAAACAAGTGGTGGTGGTTGAACATCATTTCCACCATAAATGGAAAGCCTAGGAAAGGATCAACAGTTAATCCACTTAGCCACAGGCCCATTTTGAAGCACAATTACATCTGATAGAGTTCATGTCTGACCAGAGACTGGATGCACAGTCTTCCAGGAGGTATGCAGACGTAACACCTTCAATGTAATGAATTGAAGTTGCTTCTGCATTTTTGGCTCTGAGTATTTAGGGGTCACTCTGATATTTTGTTATTGTTGATGGTTAAGCTAAGCTCTCGATTGTAAAGTTTTGATGAGGCTTCTAGTTCTCTGGTTACGATATGCATTTGAGACTTCTTGTTTAATGAAAGTTATTTTCCTTTCATATTTGTGTAACTGTTGTGTTAGAACACTCAGGCATGGATGATCTAGTGGAGGGTAGTTACTCTTTTGTGATCTAGGTTTGATCACAATGGCATTGCAACCAATTTTAATCAGTTTCTTGTGTTCTACTTTCCATATGCTACTAAGAGCTCAAGCATGGAGGATCTAGTCGGGTTTCTGTGATTGTATTGTAATGTATGTTTGGTTACATTATTGTTATAGAGGTTTCAGTTTCTTGAAGTTCTGAATTCAAAGAGGATATTGTATTTGGAACTTTTCCTCCTCATGCTGCTGGAAGACATGATGTCCATAGAAGACCATTTCATTCTCCTTAAACTCTTTCCCCTACTCACCACTATACTTCAAATTACTGACTGGATTTAGATCAATACCTCACTTATCTATGCATGCCAACCCAGTTTTCTGAGTTAAAATGATACCATCCTGAGTCTGCGTCCATTAGACCACCTTTAAAATATTCATTGTGACATAAAACTGATAGGTATCATTCTTACCTCTACAACAATCCAAAGGTGACTTCTCGTGATAACAGGTGGAAAAGAATTAAAATATATGTATTCATTCAATGTTCATTCACATGCTATGTATTTATATATGTTGTTACATCTATGGTTTTGTCTGAATTACTACATGTGTGCTTGTACTGCTATTTTTGCATCATTTTGTGCATTAGTAGAATATGTTGTTTGTCTATGGTTTTATTTATAGGCAGATGATAATTGTTATTTCTATGAGATAGCATGTCTCAGCCTGGGTGGACGGGTATGTTAAAACAAATTGGTATCAGAGTTAAGTGAAGTGTCTGAGAAGTGGCGCTACCTGGCCTATTGGTGGATGGGGATGTTACAAATTGGTATCAAAATGAAGGTTTCAACACTAAGCATAGATGGTCCATGTTAGTGGAAACTAAAGAAAAAGTTATGGGAAAGAATTTTTGTCGAATTTGACAAAAATGAAGTTTAGAGCCCGGTTTTCGACATTGAGCCTAAATTCGACTATGTATGTGTTATGGAATCGAAATATCAGAGAAAATTGTTGTGGAGAAGGAAACAAATTTGAATTTTAGAACATTCTAGAGTCCCAAGAGAACAATTTTACTCTATCCAAAAACACAAGAAGTGTGAGGAGAGAAGGGTTGAAGCCTGAAAGTATGAAGTCTCGAAGGAGATCTATAGCATATATTCTGGGAGAAACCTTACTGTTAGATCAAACCAAGAGAAGAAGGTAATATTTTTGGTGAAGAGAGAATCAAAGCCATCAGATCTATGCACAAGTGGTTGTGAGTCATAGATCTCATTGCATATCATAACTTCAGAGTTCGACAGTTAGGATAAGTGGGGTGTGTTGGTGCACAAACTATCGAAGCCCGAAGTCCCAAATAAAAGGAGAAGAAGTGGTGTGGTAGGATGAAATCACCAATGGTGATGTGGACCTTCCTATACATGCCACATGCCACTACCTTAGTTGGTGACATATGTACTGTGTGGACCTGGAAGGTAAGGAAGTTCGGGAGTCCGACGTTTGGTAGAATTGGAGTTTGCAAGTGTAGAATCTTCTGAAGTCCTGGAGTTCCGAAGCCTCGAAGAGCCAAAGTAGTGATTCATTATGACATCACTTGGAGGTGACATGGACCTCTCCTATACCACCACGTGACCCGACCTAGAATCTTGATAGTTGTACTATGTGGGCCCTGAGGTTGCATAACATAGTTAAAGGTCAGCGGACCCACACTAACATTGATCACGATACATTAAGATCGACGAACAAGAAGGATTGCGGGGACCCAAATTTCACGAGATTTAATTTTCTAGGGAGGTCCCACAATCCAAACCACATTTTTACCGAGGAGTTACGTGTCAACATCATAGGAATTATGGGATGAAAGGCAGGTTACTCCAAACCATAGATGCATGCCCCCACAATTTTGAAGTAATTAAGTGATGTGACTATTCGGTATCTTAGTTCAAGTATGGAAACCATGGGTCCCAATGGATGTGTGGTGTTAGTTGGGAAGTATAGATACTTGACACTTCAGAAGGATGGTTCATAAGGAACGAAAGGAAGATCCATACAAAGTTTTGTAATGCCGAAGTGACATGACATAATAACGTCACCAAAGGGGACATGGAAGTGTTCGTAGATTAACAGTTATGGCTATTGGGGGTGTGCGGATGTGAAATCCTCCAATGTCCTGAAGCTCCGAAGCTCCAAAGACCCGAAGCTCAAATTCCTGAGGTTCCATAGTGAGTGTCAATTATTAGATGTTGGGTAGTCATGGATTGTTGATCCACCCTACTTCACAAGTTAGTCAATACATAAATCCGAGAGATTTGTTGTGATGTGATTTGAAAACTTCTGAAGACAGAGGCCCAAAGTCCCAAACAAGAACCTATTGACCTAGTGCTTGGCCACAGCCTGTGGTCACATGGGTTGGGGGTTATGAGAAAGGGGCTAGTGCCCGAAAATTATTGCAGAACAGAGCAGAGCTTAGAAAGAAAATATATGTGGGGATTCTTGATTGATAGAGTGAAATATGAAGGTTTTCTTTGAATCAGATTGGTTTATGAATACTGTGGAATTTGTTAAGGACTGACAACCTGAAATTTTTCAGTTGACTGCACATTGTGTTTGCAAAGTTAACGATTGTAAGAACCAAATTGAATTGTCACATAATGTGGAGAAATGGAAGAGGCATATAATTCTTTTAGTTTAGAGAATGAAGCTAAAGGAGCAGATGTCCATTTGGGAGTTGAACGATCAAAATCCAATGGGCATGGTGAAGAGATAGATAAGGAAGGAAACATGATGAAAATCATTGAAAGATTGCAAAAATATGTCCAGACTCACCGATTAGATAACAAAAAGCTCATGAAAGCCAGGGAGCAACAGGGAGAATTCAACATAAAGCTGATATAGAGCCTAGAAATAATAGAAAGGAAATTGGATAAGGAGAGTGACTCCAGTAAATCAGGAAGTCACGGGTCTCCCGATGAAAAGAGGAAATCAAGGAGTGTTGGAAGACACCATCGTCACTCACAAGGACACTCTAAGAGGAGGGCACACAATAGTTCAAGTCGATATCCTACAAGAAAGAATAGGATATCTAGAGTGGATGAATTGAAGGGAGAAATGAACAATATTAAACCTCCTACATTTGATGGATAGCACTAGAATGAGGAAGATGTTGAGACATGGCTTCTTGGCATGAGGAAATATTTCAAACTGCAGAATTATTCCTCTCACGTAGAAGGAAGAATTGCAATGTATCAACTGAAAGGAAGGGCATCCATGTGGTGGGATCAACTCGTCCAGGTGAATCACATTAAAGAAAAAAATGTTATTTGGAAGGAATTCAAGAAATATTTCGAAAATAAATACTTAACTAAGAGATACTATGACAGAAATATGAAAGAGTTCTTTGAAATCAAGCTTGGTAGCATGACCATTGATGAATATGAGAGAAACTTTTTGAAATTGTTGAAGTATGTCTCTTTCATCAAAGATGAGACTGAAAAAATTAAAAGGTATCTGAGTGGACTTCCACCTTCCATCAGTGACAAGATCCAGTATGATGATCCTAAAACTATGGAAGAAACTATAAGAAGAGAAAAATGTTTATATGAGCAATAAAGAGAAAATCCCACTTTCTAGAAGGCTTGGGATGACAAGAAGAAGTTCAAGAAAGAGCAAAGGTAGAAGGGAAGAAAACCTCCCTTTTTAAGAAACATTCCTCAAGGACATCCATATTTTAGAGAGCATAGAATGGTTGAGGTAGGGGGACAAAGGCCAAAGAGGATTCCCATACAATGATGGGGCTGTCAGGGAGACCATAAGTATAGAGATTTTCCCCACAAAAATAGAAAAATAAGAGTTGTCCACAATGTTCAGGAAGTAGAAACAGTGGAGGACATGAGTAGTATGATACCAAGGATCTATGCAGCCCTGGACAACAAGCAAGCTGAGTCTCAATCACACATGATTGAAGTTTAAGGTATGATCAATAACGATGCTTTTACTATTTTAATTGATTCAGGGGCTAGTCATAGTTATATAGATCCCAAGATGGTAGAAAGTTTTCATTTTCCAAGAAACAAGCATGGGAAATCTTGGTTAGTGCGGCTGGATATAGGATCCAAAAGAAAATTTATTAAATGGTTAAGTCATGTCTCATGGAAATGAATGGATTGTGCACAAGGGAAGATTTGAACATCTTACCTTTAGGTTCCTATGAATGTCTAATTGGGATGGATTGGTTGGACCAACACCATGCCATCTTAGACTGTCATAACAAGGCATTCAATTTCCTGGATGAGGAAGAAAACCCAAGGAAAGTGCAGGGAATCCCAAGGGAAGTGACTATAAGATAAATCTTAGCAATGCAGCTGAAGAAGTGTTGCAGGAAGGGTTGTCAAATATTTTCAGCTCATATGGAAGCACTTAAGGATAAGGTGTCATATATTGAAGACCATGCAGTATTAAAATATTTTGAATATGTATTCCAGGAGGTACTCGAACTACCCCTGAAGAGAGATATTTATTTCCCTATAAACCTGATGCCTGGAACAACTCCAGTGTAAAAAAAACTTTACAGAATGAGTACACCAGAGATAAAAGAACTGCAATTACATCTTGAAGAACTTCTGAAGAAAGGGTATATACACCCAAGTGTGTCACCCTAGAGTGCCCCGGTATTGTTTGTGAAGAAGAAATATGGGACATTGATATTGTGCATCGATTTCATATAGTTGAATAAAGTTACTATAAGGAACAAGTATCCTTTGCCAATGATCGATGATCTCTTTTACCAGTTGAAGGATGCCAAGATATTTTCAAAAATAGATTTTAGGTCAGGGTACCATCAAGTAAGGATAAAGGATGAAGACATCAGCAAGACCGCCTTCGGAACAAGGTATGGTCATTATGAATTCACATTGGTTCCATTTGGGTTATCGTATTCCAAGTCAGAGGAAGAGCATGAACATCATCTAAGGATGGTGTTGCAAGTGCTAAGAGAGCACCAATTGTATGCAAAATTTAGCAAGTGCTCATTTTATCAAAGCAAAATTCACTACTTGGGGCATATCATTTCAAAAGATGGGATAGTTGTGGATCCTGAGAAGATAGAATCCATTAGAGAATGGTCAGTGTCGAAGAATGTGACAGAAGTCAGATCCTTCATGGGTCTATATGTCTATTACAGAAGGTTCATTACAGGGTTCTCAAAAATAGCTCACCCCATCACTTCCTTGCAAAGGAAGTGAAAGAAATTTCAATGGACAGAATAATGTGAGAGAAGCTTCCAACAATTGAATCAACTGTTAACCAGTGCTCCAATTATGAAGATTTCATATTCGAATGAGGATTTTGTGGTTTTCACAGATGCATGTAAGGAAGGAATGGGAGGATTCCTCAGCCATAATGGGTTTGTAATATTTTATGAGTCCATAAAATTGAAAGAGCATGAAAGGCTCTATGCCACTCATGATTTGGAGTTGGCAACCATTGTACACGCCCTAAAGAAATGGAGGGACTACCTCATGAGAAGTAGGTTTGAACTGAGGACAGACCATAACGGTCTGAAGTATTTGTTTGATCAACCAAACTTGAATGCTAAGCAAAGTAGATGGTTGGAATTCCTTTGTGAGTATAACTTTGATATCAAGCATATCAAAGGAAAGGAGAACAAAGTGGATTATGCACTCAATAGGAGAGTGCATGAACTGCATGCTACAACCATCAACATGTATCAGATGAAAATTCAAGGAATATTATCTGAGGCTGCAAATTCATATTTGAAGTACATGGAATTAGTAACAAAATTGCAGCAAGGTAAAATGTAGCAGAAGGTTGAGGATTATGAATTGGGAATTGATGGAATCTTTCGATATATAAACAAAGACTATGTACCTAATTCTCCATAATTGAGGAGAGCGATTTTAAAATAGATGCATAATGTGCCTTATGCAAGACACCCAAAATATCAAAAAACAGTGGCAGCAGTCAAGAGCCATTACTTTTGGTCATGACTGAAGAAAGAAATTGCAAAGTACATAGCTAAATGCTTAGAATGTCAAATGGTCAAGGTTGAGCATAGGCACCCAGCTGGGTTACTACATCCATTTCCCATTCCTAAGTGGAAGTGGGAAGTGGTGACAATGGATTTTATCACAGGATTTCCCAGAACTGGCAAGCAACATGATTCAATCATGGTGGTGGTAGATAAGCTTACGAAGATGCCCATTTTATTCCATTGAAAACCACTCACAAGGAAGGTAATGTTGTTGATATCTATATGAAGGAAGTAGCACAATAGCACAGTATTCCCAAGACAATTGTGTTTGACAAAGACCCGAAATTTACCTCAAAGTTTTGGAAGGGGTTATTCAAAGGGTTCAGAATGTCTGTAAACTTCAACACAACCTATCATCCTGAGTTTGGTGGGAAAACAGAAAGGGTGAACCAAGTGATAGAGGACATGCTAATGATGTATGTGATGGACAAACCATCTAAATGGGAAGACTACCTACACTTGGTGGAATTTTCCTAAAACAATGGGTATCAAGCATCACTGAAGATGAGCCCATTCGAAGCACTTTATGGTAGAAAGTGAAACACACCAATAAGCTAGGACAACCCAGCTGATAGAGAAATAATTGGGCCAGAGTTTCTCAATGAAATGGAAGAGAAAATGTTGAAGATTAAGCAGAAATTGAAGGTTTCCCAAGATAGGAAGAAAAGTTATTCTGATAAGAATAGGAACGATAGGGAGTTTAAAGTGAGTGATCATGTTTTATTGAAAGTAAAAGACAACAGAAGTTCCCTAAAGATGGGAAACGATTCCAAGTTGGCAGCGATATATTGTGGACCATTTGAAATCCTAGAAAGGATTGGACCAGTTGGTTATGTTCTTGCATTTCCTGCATCCATGATTGTTCATAATGTATTTCATGTTTCATTTCTAAAGAAGTATGTACCTTATCCTAATCGTGTGATTGATTGCAATGTGATTCAGGTGGAGCAAGAAGATGCCTTGCAAGTGTATCCGGTGTGCATATTGGACAAGAAGAGCAAGTAGCTCCATAATCAATCCATAGGGCTTGCAAAGGTCCAGCGGACCTGGTACGATTTTGAGGACACAACATGGGAGGATGAGGATGCTGTGCGAGTAGAGTACTCACATCTTTCTGAATATTTTGAAAATCTTGTTGATATTATGTAAATGAGTTGCACTGAGGACAATGAAAAAATAAGGGGAGGGGACTCGAATACCCTAGGCTGAGTCGAGTGTTGATAAGATGGTAGGCTTGTGTGTTATAGGCCAAAGATCCTAGATGCTAAGACCAATAATCCTGATTTGTGTAGATGTAATTATGGAGATCATTAATAAAATTTATACATCATTGTGTGTAGACTGACCATGAAGAAAGAGTGATGGGAGACAAAGCTCCACTAAGTAGGAAAAGGGATGGGACTGAAAGGATAGGAAATATGGGCTAAGCTAGGGGGCTTAACCCAAGGGAATATTATAATATATTCTTGAAAAATGAAAATACTAAAGTGGGGAAAATAAACCCAGATATCCTAAGTTCCTGGGAAAGGTAATGAGTGTTAAATGGAGTGTATCCATATCTAGGAAGACAGGTGTCGACCTGGGTGCATGCAATTAAATATGGAAATTCATCTCATTGGGGGGGGTTCATTTCCCATTATTCCATCCTTCACCTAACTCGCTTCGCCTCCATCGTCGAACTCTTCATATTTCGCGCACCTCTGAAACTAGTAACTAGGGAATTCAACCTGTGTTTTCTTGTGAAATCCATCATACTGGCACTTGCCAAAACCAAGTTGTATCTTACAAAATTGTGGTTTTTGACATTCCCTTACCTATATTGAACCTTTTTTGTTGTCCTCACCTTGCTAGAACTGAGTTGATGTTGGTCGAAGAAGCGGGTTTTCAGGCTCGTGGTCAAAGAGGCAGGTTGTTAGGCCTATGAGAAACTCTCTCCAGGTGAGAAAGTTTGTTGGGAAATGATTTTCTCTTAGAGGGAGTCCAACATGAGCTACAGAGCTCTGATAATTCTTGTTTCGGCCTGTTGCCGAGACCCTGCAAGGGGAAGTGGAGCAACCAATGGATTATGGAGCAGTGAAGGTGCATATTCTCGGGGTGGAACAGGCATATGGGGAATGAGATTCCATGAGTAGTGGGCATAAGAAGGCTCTTGGAGAGAATCCTTCTAGTTTCACTGTGTATTCTCTTGTAACCTCAGCCTAGTTTAGGATTCTCTTTCCCTGGGTGGAGCTTAGTCCCAGCTCGGGAGTGACCATTGTTGAGTGTGATGAGTAGCGTGGTCTAAGGCTCGGAGGTTCATGGAAGGTCTTCACATAGTTGGTGGAAATCAATTAAAGGATAAGTATTCATTCCCTGTTCATTCTCATGCTATGTATTTATATATGTTATTACATCTATGGTTTTTTATGAATTATTGCATGTATTCTTTTACTATTATTTATGCATCAGTCTATGCATTAGTAGAATATGTTGTTTGTATATGGTTTTATCTATAGGTAAATGCTATTTGTTATTTCTACAAGATATCATGGCCCGGACTGGGTGGTCGGGGATGTTAAAACAAATTGGTATCAAAACTAAGTGAAGCATCTGAGAAGTGGATTTTTCGGTCCTGTTGGTGGTTAGGGACGTTACAATATGTTTTTCTTGAAAACTTTGTGACGTTACTATTTTTGAAACATTGCAATCTTACTATGTTTGTTAGAGTGGGATTTTACTATGTTTATCACATTTCAACATTACCATTTTAATCAGGTTGTAACATCTATTTTTTTTTGCAATGTAGGTTTTTTGTTGTCACATTATGGCATTGAAATAGGTTTGTCACATTATGACCATGAGTTGTGTTCATCACGTCGCAATGTTTGGAACTATTCGTCTCATTTCAATGTTGATCTATGTTTGTCACATTCCCACATTGGTTTGTGTACATCACATTGCGAAAATGGGTTTTGATCATTAGATTATGACGTTTGTAAATGTTTGTTACAATGTGACATTAGTATATGTGCATGAAATTTCAATGGGAGGATGTGTTTGTCACATTGTTACAACAGGGAAATGTTTGTCACATTGCGACATTCATTTATGTTCATCACATTGATAGGTTACTAATAAAACATTCTATGGCCTAAATAAAATACTAATACATTAATTCTACGAACCTATATACAAATACCCCATAACATAATTCAACTTCAAACAATGAATTTAATTATTAAATAATAATTTGAATATTTTCTAGTCAAACAGAATGGAAGATCACTCTATGAAGCATTGTGCACAATTTAAGATGTAATCCAACAAAAGATGAAATATTTTCTAATCAAACATTCTATGACCCTAGATATAAATACCTCACAACATAATTCAACTTCAAACAATGAATTTAGTTACTTAATAAGAATTTTAAGCTTTTCCAATCAAACAAAATGGAATACCACTCTATGAAGCATTGTTCATAATTTAATATATAATCCAACAAAAGATGAGATATTTTCTAATCTAAGAATGGAAGACCGCTCTATGAATCACTGCGCGCAACCTCTTGGAGCAATTTGTCCTGTAAATCAATTCTACGACCTTAGATACAAATACTTCACAACATAATTCAACTTCAAACAACAAATTTAATTACTAAATACAAATTTAAACTATGAGTTTGTAATTACTATATACCATTGTATATATATTGATACCTTAATCATAATAACCCTAGCCCTAATAATCTAAACCCTAATAGATTTATTAGGACTTTTATGGTTACATATGAAAATAATGAGTCTCGACATTTGAAGTAGCACAAATTCAAGCTAGAGAGACATGAATATTGTGTAATTATTTTTTTCCAGAAATGGGGAAATTTAGTTTGTAAAATTGTTAACAAGTGCACAGAGAGAGAGTTAAAACCTTAGTATATATAAAGGATCTATATGGATAAGAGTAAGTTAATTTATAAATGAGAGGGAGTTAATTTATCAAAATATATCTTTATAATTGAGAGTAAGTTAATTTATCAAAATATCATCCATTGGTTAGAGAAGACAATGAAGAATATGCTAACATATTCAATTGATAACCATAAGTTTAAAATTTATGATAAAATGGTTGATTAATCCATCTATTCCGATACGAAGGAAGCTTAGTAATTATTCCATTTATTAAAATATTCATATAAATTAAAATATTAAAAAGTGTACTACAAGTTTTAATAATTGATTTTAAGTTTGTATTAATTGTTGCATCTATCCAAATATCCACATAACCCAAAATGATAAAAGTTGAATGATAATTGCCTATTTTATTAAATTGATATTGGTTTTAATTAAATCATGGTTATCAACACACAATCAATCCCTACTTTTTTTAAAGGACAAGTAGCATTCAAACAAATAAAATAGATCCATGGCATTTAATAAAAAAACACAAAAAACATTGGCTGAAAATGCTAAAAGTTTTATTAATTTATTAAAATATCCAGATAAATTAAAATATTAAAAGGTGTACTATAAGTTTTAATAATTGATTTTATGTTTGTATTAATTGTTCCATCTATCAAAATATCCAGATAACACAAAATGCTAAAAGTTGAACCATAATTGCCAATTTTATTAAATTGATATTGGTTTTAATTAAATCATGGTTATCAACACACAATCCATCCCTACGTTTTGAAGGACATAATAGCATTCGGAAAAAATAAAACAAATCCATGGCATTAAATAAATAAAACACAAAAAACATTGGCTAGAAATTTGACAATCTTCATGTATTCCAAAATGATCTCCCACAATCAAGTGGAGATTAGTGTGATAACCTTACCCTCAAACATCTCCCACAGTCAACTAATGTGATGCATCTACCAGTGACCATGAAACTCATGGAAGACCCCTCCATGAGAATTGTTTTGAGGCACTCTCCATTAATTTAAGTCACTTGTAGACTAACATGTTGGCCTCACCATGCCCTTCTTAGAGCATCAATATGATTTTCCTCATAGATGTAGCAAGTCGATTGTTAATGTTCTTCCTTGAATTTTGAAATTGAGATTCACAAACTCACCTCATAAAGGTATATTTGTATAAAAACAAATGCGCCATGCATTCTTATTAGTCCCTGCCAAAGGTAAGAAAGGGATTCTCATTGGAGTTTGACTTTATATTAGTTTCATGGTTGACTATATATTTTTCTCGCAATCTGTAATTTTCTTAGTGATTTCATTGGATAAGAGATTTGATGTCTTATTTCCATCTTCACTCTTCTCAATGTTTTAATTTTTGTTCTTCTCAATGTTTTATATTCATGTTCTAAGTTCGGTCCTAATGTTTTATCTTCATGTTTTATGTTTGCTCATTTTATTTTTGCATTTTCCTAATGTTTTATCTTCATGTTTTATGTTAGTGTGTTTTATTTTTGGTCTTCCTAATGTTTTAAGTTTCTTTCCTGCTCATGATTTGTCAATGTAAGCACATTAATTCATTAATGTCTCATTGCAATGTCAAGGCCGACAAATGCGGCCACCACTTCCACCGCCTTCACAAGAGGGCCTAAACATACCCATACCCGACCCATACCGCTCTGCACCCAAGGGAATATAGCTTTTCAAATCTTTAACCTATGATTCAGTTATGTTTGGCTTTGTGGTTGGTCATTCATATGGGATGAAGATGTTATACGTTGTCTGAAGAGATGAATATACATCATTCGTCTGGGTTGAATTTGTTGCTTGGGTTGAAGCTATTATGGGTTGCTTGAAGAGATGAATATACATCATTCCTCTGGGATGAAGTTGTTGCTCCAACTTTGGAAACCTTGGACCTACAGCTAAGGTACAATATGTCTATTGTCAGTGACTTCCCATCCCATTATTTTATGTATCAATCAAATTTTGTTTTGAGCAATTAATTTTTTAAGTTCCAACAAAAGTTTCAGACTTTATTGTTAAACATGTTTTTTTAAATTCCAATGATCTGAGTGCTCTACGGACATGACTTGTGAGTGCTTATATGGATGGATTCACTCCACCTGTGAGTGATATACTGATGGATTCACTCCACACAATCAATGAACCAATAGTTGAAAATGGAAAGAAAAGTCATATCCTTGTGAAGTTTATTTATCCTCTTTATGCTACAAAAATCCAAATAGTAGAACAACAACTCCCCCACTTAGTGTGTAGCGGAAGTGACCCGATAACATGCATGCTTAAACGAATTCTATATGAATGGTTGAATCACTTTTCAAAGAGTTATTTATATAGGTTTATACTTCATTGTTAAACCTAAATTGCAAGAACATCTCCCCACTTCCAACAAATTTATTCTCAACAAACTACAATACAAATCGATAAGTCTTCAAATAACTTAGGGGATTTTCTGTGCTAAAATTGTGCTCCTAAATATTTTGAAACAAACATTGTTGTGATATACTAGTTATTTCCTTCAGGAAATATCTCGTCGTCTTAGAGAGCCAAAGTAGGGAGTTTCACTAGAAAGAGAAGAAAAGGTAGGTTCAAGTGGAGGTTGGGATAGGACCAAGAAAATACACAGTTGTGTGACACCCTCCTTAGGGGAAGAGTAGGAAGAGTAAAGTCACATAAGGAGGTTTAGGTAGAGGACCTGGGAATGTTCACAAAAGTAAATCCAATATAAGGAGCACTCATGCCCCAAGTAGGCGAACCATGCTCTAGAACTTTACCTCATAGTTGTAGTTGTTCTAATTCAAATCCCCAAGACTATTAGGGTCCTACTTCTACTAATGATGAATTTTGTACAAAGTTGTAGTGGTTCTAATTCAAATACCCCAATAATGGATGGATACATGTTTTAGTTTCATTAATATTCATATTCTACACATCCCCACACTCCAAACCCAGTGGTGAACGTCACATAACTCACTGTCCAATCGCTTGGAAGGATTGCACTTCCTGCCACTTCTGAATTAGTTAAGTAATACCTAATTAATCAAGTAATCGATCATCTGCCTGAAAATCCCATTCATTATATAAGAATATGCGCTCCTTTTGTCTCATTAATCTATGATACGCGACTTCGCCTTCCTCGACAAACCTACAACCTCATTCCCTTACTTGACTCATAATAGAAGGGACCAAACGATTAATCTTATACTATATGGACCATCAATCAGATACTGTAGAAAGTCATTTGGATAGTGTATCATTATTATATACCTACTAATTAAGCTCGAGAATAATTTCTCAAATAATTTCTAGGTGTGTTAAGTAGGCTTGAATATTGGGTGGTGGATAGTTGGAACTAGATCTTATCTGATCGGTCAACAACACCGATGGCTAGGCCTTGACTATTGGATGTAGATTACCTCGATACCCTATTTTAATTATAAAACTTTATAAAACTTGATGAGACTCCTCCATGTTCCATGGAGTAATGTACCATCGGTATGAACTCATAGTGTACAACTATTTCATAACCATGAATTGTCGAGTTGTCCTTCAAAAAGAAAAATCAATGGATAATGAAAATGGGCGAGTTTATTAAGCACCAAAGAAAGAAGAGAATCAATTCCCACTGGAGCTAATCCTAGCTGCCCTTCGGGGAAAACAATCCACCCTAACATTGTGAAAACGAGAGGAAAGGGAATTTTTTCTTTCAACATGATGGCACAGGTCACACCCTACACAAGATACACCCTACAAGCGAAAATTCATACATTTGGTTTTGTTGGGTGATGCTTCAACGCCCCCTCAGATTTGATTAGAAAATTGTGGGTCTCTATGATGGTTAGAACCTGGGTAAAGAGAAAGATAAGAGCTGGGGTCGAGGGGTGAACCACGTTCTCTATGGGTAAATCGGAAGTGATGCCTTATTCGCATCAATCCAAACTTCTTGGATTAAGAAATGGAGATACCTGAGAGATTCTTTAGACACACTCTGAATAAATTATGTGTATATTATGGTATAGACTAGTAAGATATGCAATGAATGCACTCTTCCTTCAACCTAAGATTATAAATACATGAGGACACAATTGTGACTCACCACTATTTTAGTATTGTCTATACCTCCATGACAAACTCCACTACATATCTATCATTCACACTGATATGCCCTTCGGTACCATAATAAAAATGTTGTGAAGCTAATGTCTACTCCTTTACTGTCACCGTTATACCGGAGAGATGTTTGAATACGTCCTGTCATTCCAGAAACTCCCCCAGACCCTCCATATAGTGGAGAACAATATAATCCGCCATGGTTATTAACCTGCAACAACAAAATGGTTAAACTTATTCTCTATAATACGACACCCTAGGAAAAGAAGCTATCAAATATATGCATGTCCTTTCACATTTTCCAACACTAGAGTTAGTTTTAGTGGGTTTTGTGTCCCTAAAAATATGTTGATTTAAAAATGCGACCACGTATGCGTTGTTTTGATGCCTTCACAAAATAGTGTCTAGGCATTGAAGTGGGCCAACACCGTGCCTCCATGTGCAGGCATGCATGTGGGGCTTATGATATGCGATGCACGTGGAAGACATATTTAATTGTGGTCTATTTTTAGTTAAATTAGGGAACATATAAACTATTTGGCTAATTACTTTCTAACGTTGGGACTTAGACATGGGTTGTGGGAGATATGGGACCCTTTATGCATGTATTACAAATGTCTTTCTCCTCCTCCTAGTTTTTCTCGTCATCTGCAAGCGCTGCTACATAAACACATCCACACACAAAATTCACCCTAGATGGGTTTGCAAAGAGTGAGGTAAAGTCCTAAAGCATCTGTGCTTAAATTTGCAGATTTATATTATGTGTTAGCAACTTAATATTTTGCAGCTCTTTCTTTCTCCACATCAATTTGAAATCATGGTGTTAATGTTCATTAGTCATTTTTCTCATATTATTGATCCTCTCAATCAGTTTATTGCGAACTATGAGTTAAGTTCTAATTAAACAAAGGAAAAGTCATGTTCGAATGTCATAGCGAAAAAGGCTTCCAACGAATTTAGTTTTCTTTATGTATAACACCATTACATGTTCTTCTTTGATTGCTACAACCATTTTCTATAGGGACATATAATTTGCAATTTTCTTTTGGTGTTGTTCATGCTATTTGTAAGCAAAGGGATCTAGTTGCCTATCATTAAGAAACTTTTGTAATCTAAACTAAATTGCAATACGTATGATGAACTTTTATGCATTGTTTCAAGAACTTGAGCATTGGGTTGACAACTGATTTTTTCCTACTTGTTTTCAAGTGCCAAACATAAGTTCTTAACTAAACAAGTGCCAAACATAAGTTCTTAACTAGACTCTTGTGCATGCTTTTAGGATTCATTCCCAGTCTAAATTACACTGGGATGTGTATCTTCATGTAATCTAGCACAGTTAATATAGAGATCCTCATGCATCTATTAGCTACTCTTCCTTTGAAGTATGTTATGGTTTTCAACCATCTACACCATGAATGTAAACTCTTTGGTTTCTTTGATTTTTTTGATAATTGAGTGTAAAATCTTCATGTCTGCCCGCCTCCAACACTAAACTGGTTTGAAGCATACGTGGTTAGATAATATGCTTCCCACCCATTGTTTGACTTTTCTTAGAGCTATAGTAGAGACTATTTAGGACCACCCTATGTTGTTTCATATACTTCTTCACCCTAACTGCATAACAAAAAGGTAGAGGTCATGGTTTATATTCTATTTTTGTGTAATTTTTGTAAACCTTAATGCACATATGTTTTTCTGAACTTTTGACTATTTCTTAAAAGGAAATTCAATTCATCTTTGAAAAAATGTATTATAAAAAATCACATTGTAACATTTTTGTTCATGCACATTTATTAGAGAATGAAGTGCCCAGATAGAAATTATGGTTGCCAATTCAATATCACTCTTCACAGAGGTCCTAAGTGTGAATGAAATTAATTATAGGCCTCACCAGGGAGGTCCTAAGTGTGAATGACATTAATTATAGGCCATTGATAGTTTTCCAAAGAAGCTCATTGATAATTTTCCTAAGCAGGTTAGGTTTCATCCATTTTCATTTTTTCAATTTTTGGGAGAGACATAACCACTGCAGGGGCATTTGTTGTTAGTAAGTATAATTTCATTGACAAGAAAAGTTAACTCTAGATCGGCGAATCTAGAGTTAAAACCATAGTTTCTTAACGTTTTCTATGTATTGCAAACTCTAGTATGTGCAAGGAACCCATATAAAACTATATATCATCAAAGATAATAGGAAAGTTAAATCTTTCACATCTAGATAGTAGGAAAGTTAAAGCTTTCGAAGATGATCCCTTCTTATGTTGATCAAACATATCTTTAATTTTTGTTAACAAAATTTTGATGAAACTCTAATCCTCTGTAATCCTCTACTACACATATTGACATTAACATTAGTGTTTTCATAATACCAAAATATAATTTTCTATTAAAATGTATTAATTATAAAATTATATTTATAATTTAAATAAGAAGAAATGGATAAATCATGTATATCATTATAGACTTAGGACGATCTTATGACCTCTTAGACATGTATACACTAAGTGATAATTTAAATTCTTTTATATTTTTTAAATTAAAATTTCCATTTAAGAGTTATTTTTAAAATTAAAATTTCAAAATTAATTCACATATTTACTTAATAAAATAATAAAAATATAAAATATTAAAAATTCAAAAAATTCTAATCTATTTTTAATATGAAATTTAATAAATATTATGGAAAAAATATTATAAAACTTCACAAAACTTTTAATAAATTAATATAACTTCAAAGTGAACATTTTGAAGTAGGAGTAGAATCCATAATCCCTTAGTCTAGTAGTTCTGTGTCATCATCGTGCATTTATTTTATGATATATTTTCTTTGTGTATCAACTTTCTAGGGGCATAACTTTGGCATGTGATCTCTATTTTGGGTGAACAATAGCTCATTGGAAAAATACCAATGAGGAGCTTCATTTTGGGGCTCAATCAAAGCCTTCAATTATGTTCAAGATTCCTTATCATGAAAGTTTTTTGTTTAGGCCCTTAAAATGGCCCTAGAAGTTTAGGACCTAGAACACTGCTAAAAATAACAATTTTCCATAAAATTGTTTTGATCTAGTTGAAATAGGTGGGTGGACATCGATATCGACCTGGATAAATCCTCCCTCATTAGAAAGAAATGGTCTCCATTTCATTGAGTTCCTATGGAAGAGGGAGAAGCGTTTGTTGAATCTGAACCTTGGTGAGTTGCTTGCCTTGCTAGAGAAGTTGTCTTGCTTGGTTTGTGGAAGGTTGTCGAGAACCTGATGAGATGATTGTGTGCAGAAGGAATATTTTTGCTTTGCTTCAATCTTGTCGACCTACTTCTATTGGATAACAAGTGCTTGAACTGAGACTGCACTGGTTGTAGTGTCCTTATGTTCGCCTTTTGAACATATTGTGAAGAAGCTGAATTTTGTAATATGAAATTATGTATATGTGTGTGGGGGATACCTCATCAAAGAAGATCAGATTGAGGCTTTATTGAATAATAATAATAGTAACAATTAAATTCATTTTAAATTTGAGCAAATAAGGATAAAAATTACACAACAATGAGAGTTAACGAGACTTAATCCTTCTTTAAAATTATATTGATTTAAATTTTTAATTAAAATTAAAAAAAATAGTATGATCAAAATTATCTAAAATATAAACCGCGTTATTATTAATTAAGCTATGTTATATTAATTTATTTTAATTTTTAATTTAATTAAAAAATAAATGTAAATAATTTTAATTTTAATGTATGTATTATATTTGATATTATTAAATTATAATTATATTTTCTTAAACAAAATTCTGTATAAATATTATATTAAATAATTATTATTTTTCAAAGTAGAAAAAAAGGAAAGGCATGAAATTTTTTATAAAATCTTCATAATCAATCAACCACATGACGAGATATACGTGTGTTGTAAATACATACATATTAAACATTAAACATGTTATTAAATTAGGTCCATAGCTCGAGTGGGCCTAATGGTTAAGAACCTGTGTTTCCTCTTAAGAGATCACAAGTTCAAATCCAAAGGGGGGTAGGGTATGTATACCTTCGTAGACTTTACCAGTCAAATCGTTGGGCAGAGGGGGTCCCTTGTCCCATAAACAAGGGGGTATCATACACCAATTAGGTGTCTGGCTTGGTCGTGACCTGGAGGTCTCATACACCAATTAGGTGTTTGGCTTGATTGTGACCTAAAAAATAAATTATTATTATTATTTTATATTGGATTTATATTCAAAGTCAAAGAATAATACAAATTTATATAGTAAAAAAGTTAATTTAATTTATTCAACTTAATATTATTTGTTTTTTATTCAAATTTATTTTCAATATAAACATTAGATTACATTAATTTTTAAAGGGAAATTAAATTCTATTTAACTTATTTTAAAATTTTCAATTTCTTATAAAAAGATTATAAATAAAATTAATCATTAAATAAATAAATATTTTTAATGATTATTTAAAGAGATGTATGAATTTTTAAATAATAATTATGATGATGATTAACATGAGACCAATTGATCTGTAGGACCTTAAGAATGTAAGAGATTAATTTCTTTAAAATTGTATTTCTATACTCAAAAAACATTGAGAGAAGGTTTCAAGATCACCATAATTTTGATGACTTGACAGGTTAGGAGGGTTGGCAATGTGAAAAATGTTTTTAAATTGGAATCTAATATGGGCATAGGCAAGGCAATCCAAGAGGAAGTGTTTTTCATAGTCTACCTACTTAGTGTCACAAGGTGACAAATTCTCTCATTCCATGTTGTTATGAGAGTTTTCTAAGGCTTAGTTTCACTATGTAGCTCGTGAGAGTTTGTTCTTATTTTAAGAATGTTGATTTTCTTCTTTGCACTTCTCAAAATTGAGAGGTAATTTTTATATTATAAATTAGGGTTTACCACCTCTGCGTAGTATCTTAATTTTCTTTTATCCATTAATTATTTATCACACAACATATTCTCCTTAAGTTTAGAAGTGATAATATTTGTAATATTTTGTATATTCTGCATGATGGCTTCTTTTTGTATTCCCCAATGATTTAACCAAGATTTGACATCTTTATTCCATCCTCTCTTGATTCGAATTCTTCTTGTATTCCCCAATGATTTAACCAATAATTTCAATCTTTATGTCATCCCCACTTGAGTCATTGGTGGTATTGGCTAGAGTTTGAAGAAATTTTCAGGAGCCTCTGGTCATCTATGTTGTTTAGCTTGTTCTTGTACTTTAGTTATTTAATTGTAGCAATTCTCTCAATGGGGAAAAGGATTTCTTCTATGAGGAGGATAGGATAGGGTGTATTTCGCTTAATTTTGAGATTATAAGTTACAAAATTCTTTTGCATCTATCTCCGAGATTCTCTAGGTATACTGCAATTGCAAACTTCACATCCATATAAGATAATTGGAGTGACGAGTCTGTGAAATAGGATTTTTTCTTATCCCTAAGCCAAATGTTTGTTGATTTATAATTGTTTTCAATCCCATAATAAGTTTTCCAGCCTCCATTTTTCATTTTTTCAATGCTATAGTTCCAATTGAGATTGTGGTGGACATTGATTCCAAGATACTTGTATGAAGGCACTTCCTGCAAGATATTGTTTTCATAAACAAAAGTATCGTAGGTGATCCTTTTGGATTAAATTATCATAACCTTTCTTTTTTCAGTGTTCACAGTCATGCCCATACTAGACCAGAAGTCCTTGAGAGTTATTAGTTACTTACCTATGTCATAGGATCTCTTCACGATAAGAACAATATCATCAACATAAATTAGGAGGATGATGGTTATACTAACGAGATTCAGGATAACACAACCTACATTCTCCAAAAAATCTTCTAACTTATCAATATAGATGTCGAAAGGGTAGGGGATAGAGGAAAACCTTTCTTTACTCCTATATGAGAGTTAATTTCTTCCAACCAACCCTCAGTGTTGTTAAACTTGGCAATAACTTTCTCATATAGCCTTACTGCAACAACTTTTAACTAAAAGGGACTTTAAACTCTTCTAACATATTCCATAGTTAAGTCTTGGAAAAAATGTCAAAATCTTTTTTAAGATCAATGAAACAACAAAAAAAATTAGTTGTATCCTTATGAAACTCCTCTAAATTTATCCTAAATATAAAAAGGTGGTTCACAATGAAATGGTATAAACCTGTAAACCCATCCTAACTTCTAACTATTTTTCTATGGCTTTCTAACCAAGGAAAAATATCAACTTTTACCATAAAATAAGATAATAATTTCTTTCTAAAACACATTAACATGATTATTAGATAAATGAATAACTTCTAATTATATATGAAATTGCATCCTTAAAAAATATTAGCAATTTTTTTTAACAAGAAAAGAATTAATTATTAAATAAATAAGTAAGTCAAATGATATCAATGTAGTTGCATTTCAAATAATAGAAAACGATAACTTTTATCACAAGACAAAGGAATTTTTAAAATATGAAGGATTTGGACATGGAAATAAAATAAAAAATTAATATGAATAATGAAACTTATATAATAATAAAAATCTTAATGGAATATTAATAAAAGCTATATAATAAAAAACTTTAATATAATATAATTTAAATGACATGATTATTAGATAAATGAATAACTTCTCATTATATATGAAATTGCATTTTTTTAAAAATATGAGCGATTTTTTTTAACAAGAGAAGAATTAATTATTAGATAAATAAGTAAGTCAAATGATATCAATGTAGTTGCATCTCAAATAATAGAAAACGATAACTTATATCATAAGACAAAGGAATTTTTAAAATCTGAAGGATTTGGACATGGAAATAAAATAAAAAATTAATATGATTAAGGAAACTTATATAATAATAAAAAATTTAATGGACTATTAATAAAAGTTATATAATAAAAAAATTTAATGTATATAGGGGCTTCCGCAGTGTAAGATATTAGATATTATTTTCAGGATTAATTGCGTAGTGTAAGTCATTAATCTATGACCCATATTCATGAGTATTAGTCACAACTGACCAATAATTCTCATGATTTGAATAGTCCACTTAGCACTCATTGCA
>CBVK0102502750.1:2452-15973 GCA_900067695.1 Picea abies
TAAAAAAAAAAAAAAAATTGTATTTAGAATTCAAAGCGCTTGATATCACATTTTGTATGTTTGATAGCATGTTTTTGTAAGCATATTCTTAAATTAGTTATACAAACAATAGTTTTTTTTTTTAATATGTTTTAAGTGAATGCATAGGTTGGATTTCTTCCATACAAATGTTATAACAAATATAAAAAAACTCCAAAACAGTAAAAAGTTTATATAATATGTATATGCACAAAAGAAGGGAAATTACAAGTTGGTGTTTGAAAAAAACAACCATAACACTTTGGAAGCACTATTTATCCAACAATTAAGGGATTGGGATGTCCTCTTTTTTCTTTTATATGCAATCAATTTTATCACATGTAATCATGATGCTTTCGATTTGTTTTTTATTGGAAAATGTTTCTTCATGCACTATAAATTTGAATAAGTAGCTATGAAAGAACAACTTTCCAAATATGTCAGTGATTTTTTTGGTATTTCCCTCATATTCATATTTATATAACTTCTCTGTAGAAACACCTATAAGTTGTTCAGCGGATTCTTGAAATGTTGTAACATTGATCTTGTTTTCTTGGTCTTCAATGCTGAACCAGAAAATGTACCTGTACTTACATTAAAAAACATGTTGATTGCACCTTTGGCAATTCCAGACACCATCTTCAATAGGTGTGAGTTTTTTTTTACACTTTTGATCTTTGAATGTAAGTGGGCATGCAACATACCAACAAATGTTTGTATTTAAGGAAGAAATAGTTGCCTCAACCAAAATGAATGTAGGGTTTGGACCTTTAACAATTCCCTCATTTTCTATGTCAACCAAGTGTTTTTTAATAGAAGGGTGCCCTCCTGAAGCTCCATGTGTAGATAAGGAGTGACAAGTTAGATTTGTTAAAGGGTTATCAAACCAAGCTCTCAAATCTTGGGATTTTTTGAGAATAGGATTGATGGAAAGTTGGGATGTCAAGGTTGTATCAATTGATATCCTATCAAAGTCAATTACTTTTACTGCTTTTAGAACCATTATTGGAAATGTATTTGAGATAGAATATTGGTGTAGATTATGTTTGTTGCAAAAGACTCCCCATAATGTGACGTCTATACTAAACCATGACATGTCTTTTAGTTGAAGGGTTCTCTTATGTGTCTCTATTCCATTCTTTCTCATGATGGTTTTTAAAGGGATAATAGAGATAGAAATTCCAATAATATCAACTATAGAGTTATTGACCAAATTTGGTACCAAATTAATAGGAGTGAACAAAAAGTTGTGGTTTGATATTGAATGATCATCCTCTAAACTGACTTCAATGGTTGAGGTAATATCTAGAGTTATTTCCCAATCATTTTTTAAATGATTGAATTCTTTTTTTGCAAGCTTGATGTACCCTTTTGACATGATGCAAATTTTCCCAATGTCTATTTAAGGATGGAAATTTGTTGCTTGGATGTTCAAGTAGGTAATGCATAGTTCACCATTTTTTGCATCAATAATATCGAAGCTAAAGACATGGCCAAGTTCCTTAACATTGGTGAATGTGCGTAGATCAATTTTTCAAAGTACTTTGACTTTTAGAGTCCAATCCTTTAGGGATGCATGCAAAGATACAATAGGTGTAATTTTTTGGGGTGTATTAGGAGGTTCTAATGGTCGTTTTGTAGAAGAACTTACATCTTCTATCAATGTTGGTGCACCGAAAATGTGTTCTTGAAAATTATGCATTTGGATTTCATGCACTATCTGAATCCTGCAGAAAGAGTAAAAAAAATGTAAAATTAGCACTTGCATTATTGGTAACATAAGAGGGAATGTAAAATGTGGTTGGTGTGTGTGATGCATGTAAAAATTAAAGTAATGTGTAGAGAAAAAATCAAGATAATAATTGTACACACTATAACTAAGCTTGAGCCATGTGAAGAAGGTAAAGTCAAGACATAGTTGTTGTCTTGGATAGATCTACAAGTGAAGTCTTGTAGTTCAACCAAGGACCCTTTTTTTTATTTGAGATGACAAGAAATAGTGACCAAGTGTTGAGGAAAATAAGCTTCGCAATGTACTGGATCCATAAGATAAGACTATTGAGTAATGGTCTTCTAATGTTAATTTGATGTCCACAATTTGTATAATAGGACTGGAAATAAGCTCTCCATTTCCAATCCTTGTAAGTGAGTATGTTGTCAAAGCAAATGTCATACCTTTTATATTGTTTTTTAAAAGTGGAAGTACAAGGGAACTGAAATACCACATAGGAAAAAAACAATCAAGGAATGTAGTAAGTAAAATATAATGGATACAAATGGAATTAAAGGAGAATACATATGCAAGTAGAGAAAAAAAATATGTGTTAAAGTATCAACATATTTTTTGATATATGGTTGTAATTATTTGGGAAAAAAAATGTATGTACTTTTGTATCGATTAAGAAGGAATAAATGTGAGATGATAGGAAAAGAAAATCATGACATAGTAGGAGAGGAAATGTAAAACCTAAAAATGTCAATATATGTTATTATGTAAGGAAAGACATTTAAGAAGGAATAAACAATGTTTTTTTCTATTATTTTTTTAAAATGTTGTTCACATACAATCTACATAAAAATGATTTTCTTTATTATTATTCACATAAAATTTAAAATATGTAAATCAGGGATGTAGACATGCTTACAAGTAGGAATATCATGTTATATAAAAACAAAGTAAAGTAATAGAATATAGTTATGTTTAGAATTTAGAAATAGTCATTTCCTTCAACTATGCGTTGATTTTTCTTTTCTAGATATCTCAACATGAACTTTAACATAGACCTTTCATCGCCTTCAACTATCCCTTTAATGGGTTTTTCCTGGTATGCTTTTAATACCACAATTTTTTTTCTCTCTACTTGTATTTTCTTTCGTAGACCTGTAAACATGAGCTTTAATACCATTTTGAGCTAATCAATGTTTTGGTTCATGTTGCAATGCATCTTTCACACTATCATAGATTATTCCAAATCCTTTAGAGAATGAGCCAGTTGTATGAAAAGAAGAGATGAATATTGTTTGTGTATTAGAAATAATAATTTTTTTAGCAAGTTCTTCTTTCAGCTTTGGTCTTGAAAGGTTCCCCCTGCTAAGATGAGTAACATGGATTTGAAATTGTCTTCTATGTTGTTGGAGGTCATCAAAAAAATGTCTAATGAAAAGTGTATGTCGTGCTAGTGCATTCATCATTGATATGTATGTTGGTGATTTTGAAATGAGAAGGTGTCTATCAAGAGAATGCAAAGATTATAGTTGGTTTTTTCTTGGAAATGCAAAAAAGGTGTTATCATTGTCCATAGTTTCAAAAGAATATAAAAAAGTTCAAGCAAAAAAATAAAGAATATGAAAAATAATTGATATAAAAAATATGTTTAATGTGTAAATAGAAAAATGGAAATAATTAATGTGTAAATAGAAATATGATCGAGTGAAGTTGAGATGGAGTGGAAAAAATATTCATAGATTTCCTAAAATAACAAAAATAACCTAATAGTGTTGGTAATGTTTATAAATATTCAATGTGACCTAATTCATATTAAAATATATAACCTAAGATGGATAATAATGTATTGATTGATGGTGGGTCCCTCGTTAAATGGGTTCAAGGAAATGTCCATTGTCAGTCTACCATCCAACTTGGGATGTGTAAGGGGGGCTTCATAAGTCCACGCAACCCTTATTCGTGATGTAAGATAACATTTATCACCCATTAAATTTAGAGTTTGAGTAGCAGTGTCAAATTATACTCTATAATGTTTCCATCGATCTAATAAAGAAGAATAAAATAATGACTATTTACATTCCATGTTGATTTTGTGAATATTGAAGATTTTGAACAAAAATAAGAATGTATAGATTAAACATATATAAACATAACGTAAAAAAATTTAACATATCAACATTTGATATAATAAAACAAAGGAAAATAAAATAATATTTGAATTTATATAAAGTATATTTAACATTGTGAACAAGATAAAAACATATAGAATAAAGTATAGTTTTTTTATGCTAGTGAATAAAACAACATGGAAATGATAAGAGAAAGTAATTTTTAACTGTAAATTTATCAAAATATATTTCATGATATACATAAATAGATAAAAGATTGTCTAATGTTGAAGGGTATATATATCACAGTTAGGGAACATAAGTTGGTACATGTAGTTGGAGCATAAATTATTTGCCTAGTATATGGGAAGGTAACTCGAAGGAAAGTGGGAAGGTAACTCTAAGTAAAGTAATCTATCAAAGAAAGTGGTTTAAAGGAGAAATGTAAGGTGTAATGACCCCTTCTTCATGACTACAAGGGAAGCAAAAGTACATTTTTTTTTTGACTTAATTTTGTGTGAAAGGAAAGATGGTGATAACAACATCAGTTATCCACACAACTGACAATGAACACAAGCACGTATTCCAGGCAATAGACTACTATGACTCCCCACACTAGCACAAGAGAAACTAGGCGAAATGTGCATAGACAACAAGGAGAAAATACTACTCGCCCGATGCAAACACGACCAAGCCTACAAGCTAAGGGACAACATCCCCGTCTGACACAATGACCTAGATGAATAGCGTAGACGAGCCAGCAGGCAAGGAAATTTTTTTCTTAACCATAAGATCTGAGTGTGAGCCAACTCAGTCGTCAGATCAAGAAAAGATTAAGCCACAATCATCAAATCTCATCAGAGAGAGATCGATGATGAGGAGGCATTGTGGGGAGCAGAGAGGAAATTAAAGTTTGTGGAAGTTGTGAGCCCTAAATCACTCAAGATCGTTGATCTTTTCAGATCGGCCAACGATGGATATTGATCCCACTATAGACAAGCATATTCACTTTGCAGAGATCAGAAAATACATTAAACAATAAACAAGTTGAGTCTCCATAATCATTCATGCTCCTTTGATCTTCAATAAAGTGACAAGTGTCTGGCAATCTCGTACTCCAGGAGAAAGCCAACAGAGGTTGAGGAGTAAATCTCTCCTAAAGATCTGAAGAGCTGAAGTAGATCCAGACCATCGATTGAAGTGGACATGTGGTAGGATATCCTTCACTTTGATGATAATCACTTCGGAAGAAAGAAGGATATGAGAAGCCAAAACTCCTGAAGGGTCGAAGCCCAGAGTTCATTTGGACCATCCATCAATAAGGCCACGCAGCGCTAGATCCCTCTCTTCAGAGACTTAGCACTTCGAAATGTCTTGCGGAGAGAGATCTACTCAAAGTCCCAAAGTAAATTTGATCCCTTGAAGGCTGTGAACATGTGTTGAGAGATCTGTCACTTCGAAAGATTAACACTTTAAAGGTTTGAAGTGTTGTGCACCTTGAAACACCCAAAGCCTAAAGTCCTGAAGTATTTGTGGACTGTTGGTCTCAAATCAATGAGGATCATTGATCCTTGCAAGAAGATAGAAAGGAATATCACCCAAATCCCCAAAGTAATTGAGGATCGTTGATCTCAAATTAATGAGGACCGTCGATCTTTGGAATAAGACTGTTATTTGACCATTCATCTATTCGGAGCAATTGAGACCTTCAACGTCAAAGCACCCAAAGATCGAAGACCCGGAACGCCTGGTTTTCAGCCCTGGGTCACATGAGAAGCTAAACTTAATTTTTTAATTTTTGGCTCTCGAGTAAACTCAGAAAGCTCGATTCCACCTTTAGAGGGGCTACAATTTCTACAGCTGCAAAAGAACAGAGCTCAGAGCTATGAATCAACAGATCTTATGCTCAGATAGTTAGATCTAACTAGATTGAAGTCAAAGAAGTTGTTTACCCTGCATTTTTTAGTCTGAAGTCACTGAAAGAACTTCAAAGACCTAGTTTTATGCGTAGGAAACAGGTAAACACAAAATTTTCTAAGATTTTTTTTTTTTGTTAAATTTTTTTAAAGGATGGCCACGCCTAGCAATTTAGGACCAAATTAAGGACCAATTCTTGTTGGAAATATTTATGAGGTTTAGTCTCTTTGAATGAGATCCTTCTTGCAAGAAAAAGAGTGTTGGGATCTAGTGGATCTTGGATATGTGGAACCAGATCCAACAAATCTTGCTCCCATGACCAACCAACAGATAACTGCTCAGGCAACACAAAGGAACAGAGAAAATAAGGAAAAATTCAGGATTCAAAATTCAGTGGATGACTTGATTTTCTAAAAAATGACATATGTTGTTACTTCAAAACAGGCCTGGGACATCCTTAAATCAACCTACCAAGGAAATGACAGGGTCAAAACAGTCAAAGTACAGACCTTGAGGATGCATTTCGAGACTTTAAAAATGACAAAGTCTAAAAATGTTGATCATTTTATGACCAGAGTCATGGGAATCGTAAACTAGATTAGATTGACTGGTGAAGCCATCCATGAGCGACGAATTGTTGATAAAGTCCTCAGAAGTTTACCAAAGAAATTCAAAATGGTTGTTACAACCATCCTTGAATCCAAGGATTTGTCAAAATTTTCAACAGATGAATTAATGGGTTCGCTATTGACACATGAGACCCGACTTCATATCGCATATGAGTCAACAACCAACACCTTCAAGATTCGGTTCTCCTTCATCAGAGAGAGAGGCAAAGGAAGAGGCAAAGGTCACCAAGGAAGAGGGAGTAGTCCAAGTAACCATCACTCAAGTGAAGGTCACAAACAATAGAACCTGAATCATACTTTCCATGGTCACAGACAACATAACTAGAATCAGAACTTCCAACCTGAAAGAGGCAGAGAGAGAAGATCAAATGACAAATCCAGCATGCATTGTTATTACTGCAAAAAGTTTGGACATTATGAATCTGAATTCCAGAAGAAGCAAGCAGATCATCTCTCGGGCAGGGCACATATCTCACATCATGAAGGAGAAACCTCAGAAGGTACGTTTCTCTCATGCCACAAGAATGAAGAACAACATAAAGATCTTTGGTTACTGGACAATGGATGCAACAATCACATGATAGCTAACAAAGATTTACTTTCATGCATTGACTCTTCAATTTCATATGATATTACACTTAGAAATGATTCTTTAGTCAAAGTTCAAGGAAAAGGAATTGTACCTATTCTTACTAAACAAAATGTAAAGAAAGACATACACAATGTCTATGATGTTCCAGATATGACACATAATCTATTAAGTGTAGGATAGCTAATTGAACATGGATATAAGGTAATTTTTTAAGGAGCATCATGTAGGATATATGATAAAACCCCTAGCAGAAAATTGATTTATGAAATCCACATGACTCAAAATAGGATGTTTCCCCTGACCCTCGGAACTGCAAATCTGATCCAATCATATTCAGAAAGTGCATCCACCCCCAATGAAATTTTGGTTTGGAACACAATATTTGGACATCTAACCTTTTAGATTCTAAGTCCTCTATAGAATCACTTCATGGTCAAAGGTCTCCCTATTTTCAAAGAGGAAAATCCCCCATGTGAGTCCTTCATTCTTGGAAAACATAAGAGAACTAGTTTTCCACAATCCTCGACTCACGCCAAACAACACTTTGAACTGGTTTAAACTAGCCTCTATGGACTAATGCAAACAGAGTAAATAGGTGGTAGCATTTATTGATGACTTTAGCAGAAAAATTTAGATTTATTTTCTCAGACACAAGTCTAAAAATTTTGCAAAGTTCAAAGAATTCAAAGTTGAAGCTGAAAAACAAAGTGGCAAATATGTAAAATATCTCAGGTCAGATGGAGGAGGAGAATACACCTCCAAATAATTTGCAAATTTTTGAAAATCACAAGGCATCATCATGCAAACTATAGCTAGGTATACTCCACAACAAAATGGAGTGGTTGAAGGAAAAATCAGACAATAATGAACATGACAAGGAGCCTTCTCAAAGAGAAATGTCTGTCAAATACATTTTGGGTTGAAGCATTAGTATGCTCAACTTATCTCCTGAATAGATCTCCAACCACCAGTCTCAAGATGAAGGTCCCTTAAGAAGCATGGAGTGGGACAAAGATAAATGTTTCTCATCTCAAGACATTTGGATGCATAGGATACACTCACATACCTTCCGAATTAAGGAAGAAACTGGATGATAGAAGTGAGAAATGTGTCTTTACTGGCTACAATGAAACACCAAAATCTTACAGGATCTATAATCCAATCTCAAAGAAATTGATTCTTAGCAGAGATGTAAAAAATTTTGAAAATTAGTTCTGGAACAAGTCTGAAAATCAGCCAATGGACAGTCAAGATCCATTACTGTCACATCCTGAAGACAAAGAATTCAGGACAACAAACAGATCATATTTTTCTTCCAAGGCTATAGGTACAAGGACAATCTGAAAGTTCTCATTATAAATCAAATTCCAACAGAAACTCTTCCTCTAAACTTCCAAATCAAAGAACTCTAAGTTTGGGAGAAATCCATCAGTAGTTGGATGAAATTGATCGACACAATCTTTTTGCATTAATGTCATGTTAGCCCACATCTTTTAAAGAGGCATCTAAGGAGCCACATTGGGTTCAAGCAATGAACCAATAGATTGTCTCCATTGAGAATAACAAGACATGGGATATTGTTGATCTTCCCAGACACAAGAAAAGTATTGGTGTCAAGTGGGTTTACAAAACTAAACTAAATGAAAAGGGACAGATTGAAAAACACAATGCAAGACTTGTTTCCAAAGGATTCTCACAACAACAAGGCATTGATTATGGTTAAACTTTTGCTCCACTAGCAAGGTTGGATACTATAATAACTCTCTTAACCATAGCAGCTCAACACAAATGGCAAGTATACCATATGGATGTCAAGTTAGCCTTCCTAAATGGTGTCTTAGAAGAAGAGGTTTATGTGGATCAACCACCTGGATTTGAATTCAAAGAGCAGCTAGCCAAAGTGTATCAGTTGAAGAAATCCTTGTATGGCTTAAAGAAAGTTCCAAGAGCGTGGTACAATAGAATTAATACTTACCTGATCAAGAGTCATTTCAACAGAAGGCAAACATAGACAACTCTTTACACCAAAACCGATCAACACAGTAAAATTCTGATTGTATGTTTATATGTTGATGACATGATATATACCAGAAATATTGAGTTAACTAGTTTTAAACATGCCATGCAATATGAGTTTGAGATGAAAGATCTTGGCATCATGAAATATTTCTTGGGGATTGAGGTTGACCAATCAACCAAAGGAATTTGTTTTTGTCAAAAAAAGTATGCAACAGACATCTTCAAAAGATTCTGCATGGAAGACTACAATCCAACAAAAAATCCTATACCCATAGGCACAAAATTGAGAAAGAAATATGAAGGCCCTATAGTGGACCCTACCCTATACAAAAGTTTAATAGGTAGTTTGTTGTATCTTACAACAACTAGGCCTAATATTATGTATGCAACCAACCTTGTTTTCAGGTTCCTGGAATCCCCCAAAGATTCTCACTGGAATATGGTGAAAAGGATTCTGAGATATGTTGCAGGCACTCTCAATTTTGTATTATGGCACACTCAGCATGATGATAATCATCTCTCTGGTTACACAGATAGTGATTTTGCAGAAAGCCTAGATGACAGGAAAAACACCTAAGGACATGTTTTTCACCTGGGCATGAACCTGATTTCATGGGCATCAAAGAAGAAACCCATTGTATCAATATCTTCTATAGAGGCAGAGTATGTTGCTGCTACCTCAACTTCTTGTCAAAATGTGTGGATGAGAAGAATATTGAATGATGTATCACATACAAAAAAGGATACAACTCCTATCTTTTGTGATAACACCTCAACAATTGCTCTATCAAAAAATCATGTGTTTCACAAGAAAAGAAAGAATATTGACAGTCGTTTTCACTTCATACACGAGCTAGTCAATAATGGTGACATCGAACTTCAATTTTATGGCTCTTGAGATCAGCTCGCAGATATTTTTACAAAGCCACTAGGAAAATCCATTTTTGATTTTCAGAGAAAACACTTGGGCATTATCAGTGTTGATGTTTGTAACTGTTGAGTTTAAGAGGGAGTGTTAAATATATCTATAACATCAACAATATGTGACTGTACACTACCAGCTGTACAATTTAGTTAGGATCTCTTGTTTTGTTTCTTGATTTTCTCGAGCCTATTTAGCTCAACTATATACTCAATACTAAATGTTTTTCTCACTTTCTGTTTTCCGAATTTTGTCTTCTCTGTATTATCTTCTTTGCTTCTAATTTTATCAAGAATTAAACATTCAAATTTTCATATCCAACAGCTTCACGTCGAAGTTAGAAAAAAATTAAACAATCCATAATTTATCAGCAAAAAGTACATCCTTGTATGTGTCAGGTCAGCACGAAGTTCCCAGATCTTTGTATGTGCCACATTTTTGTTTTTCGGTGGAATTCTATCATTATTAAGTAGTATCAATTATTCTTATTTTAAGATAAATAATAATAAAAATGTAAAATGTTGTATGCATAGGCCTATGGAGGTGATAGGGAAATATTTTTCATCTCTTGTACTGCAATTTACATGTGGTTGGTCTCATTCTGAAATTTACATGTGGTCAGTCTCTAGTTGTGAATCTAAGTATTGTGGTGTGGTTTGTGTTGTGAGTCTTAATATTATTATTGCTACATTTTTTGTGGGTGGAGGCAAATCTGGTTCTGTGTGGTGTGGAGCAATAGGCTATTGAGTGAGGAACTTTGCTAATAACACCTTGAGGGAATAATTACATGACTCCTCGTTGGGTGGAGGGAAATCTATTTGTTCAGACAGATGCATGTGACTATGAGATGTATTTCTTTTTTAGTAAAGGTGATGTGATGGATTTCTAGGTGACAGATAGGATTGAACTTTCATGTAAACTAAAAAAAATCAGCTTGCTTGAGGTTTCAAATTTGAGTATGTACAAGGATGTTACTATGGTTAAATATGCATTTTGATTTTTTTATTGACTTGAACATTGAAACTATGTTGTTACGGTTAAATATTCATGTTGATTAGTATCAGAGCCATGGTTTCAACACTAAGCCTGGATGGGTCATGTTAGTGGAATTGAAGAAAAAGTTTCAAAAAAGAATTGTTGTCAAAATGGACAAAATTCAAGTTCAAAGACCATGGGTTCCTACACGGAACCTGGAGGGGCCACGAATGAGAAATTTGGAGTAGGAAATCCAGAGAATTTTGATGTACAGAATACTTAGACATTGTTCAGAATACATGAGGTGTAATAAGTTTAAGAAATGGCCACAGAGAAATAAATCACAACATTCGTGGTGTTCGGGCCATAGGATCTGTTCGGAAGAAGGGGAATCCTTCATGACTATCAAATCTGGAGAAACTATAGGAGGGTCAACCTGGAATCCCTTTGGAATTCATGACTTTGGCAAAGTTAGGTACAAAAATAAGAGAAGGGTCGAAGCCCAAAGCTTCGAAGTCCCAGAGGAGATATACATCATAGATCTGGGGAGAAGCCTTACCGTTAGATCAATCCAAGAGAAGGTAAGGTGCCTAGTGAGGAGCAGATCAGAGCCTTCGGATATACACACAAGTGGTTGTGAGCCATATATCTGATGACAGAACATAACTTCGGAGTTAGGTGATCGAGAGAAGTGGGGTGTGTTAATGCACAAACTTTTGAAGCCTGAAGTCCCAAAGCAAAAGAGAAGATGTGGAGGGGCAGGATGACGTTGCCAGGGGTGATGTGGAACTTCCTAGACATGCAATGTGCCACCACCTTAGTTGGTGAAAACTATACTATGTGGACCCAGAGGGTAAAGAAGTATGGAAATTCAAAATTCGAGAGACTAGAAGGAAGCATGCGTAAAAAATTTTGAAGCCCAAAATTACGGAGTAACGTGGCATGATGATGTCATCGGGAATGATATGGACCCATGGGATATTTTCACGTGTCAGTGGGTTTCGAACCCACCAAATATTGAAATGTCATTTAGAACGTGACATGTGTCACCTCCCTGAGTGGGCCACGTGCATGTTTCTAATGTTTTGCCACATGGACCTCCTCTAGAGTATGGGTGGTAGGGCTAGATGGTCACAGTTACGCATGGCACCATTGTGAAATCTAGAGACTTGACACTCTGGAAGAATGTTTCTTAAGGGAATGAAAAGAAGAAATTTCAAAACTTTCATAACGTTAAGGTGACGAGATGTAATAATGTCACCAATGGTGACAGGGAAGTGTTCAAAGATTAATTGTTCGGGGTGTTGGGGGTGTGCGGATGTGAAATCCTCTAAAGTATCGAAGCTCTGAAGCTCCAAAGTCTCTGAGCTCAGATGCCTGAAGTTCCACAGTGGGTGTCAACTGTTGGATGTTGGGTAGTTGTAGATTGTTGATCCACCCTACTTCGCAAATTCGTTAATCCGGAACTCCGAGAGATTTGTTGTGATGTTCTTTGAAAACTTCTGAAGCCAAAGGCCTGAAGTCCCAAGTAAGTACCTATCAACCTAGCGCTTGGCCATAACCCATGGTCACATGGGTTGGGGGCTAAGAGAAAGGGGCTAGTGCCCAAAAACTATGTTAAGAAGGGAAAAGGGGTTAGGAAGGAAGCAGGTGGGTTTTGTCTGGTTCAAAACCACATCAAAATTATACTGAATACCTGGGAACTTTATGATATATTTCAACAAATATCTAAGATCCATTATCTCATAGAAAAGAGATCGATGCACAAGAAGTGCATCGGAGAAGAAGCACAAGTTTTAAAGGATCATAGCTTTCTTCTTAAGGCTCAAAATTGAGCAAGGAATTTGTGATTAAGAAGGTATTGGAAAGAGGATTCCAGATGTAATGGTTACATTAAGACATAAAAAGTGCTAGAGATGTCTTCAGATGGAAGAAATAAGGAGGAAGGATAGGGAAAATTCTTTATTCTACATCTGAGATTTTTCAAAAGTCATTGGATCAGATGTTGGGTTCGATAAGCAACATGGAAACCCCAAATGGAATTCTTGTTTGGGGAGGGAAGTCCAAGTGACAATAATTGCACATCCAATGTGCAAGATAGGTGGAGAAATCCATCTGTGATACATGATAATGCATAAGTCATAAGTTCATATGGAGATGCAAAGCATGGGAATAAGGAAGGAAGGTTTTTTATGGAATATGAAATATTTTGGAGATAAGATGTGACATCACCAAGGACCAACCCTACATATTGGAGATAGCACCTCCATTATTACTATCAAAATACACGATGGAAGCATGGAATGAAGGCAATCAAATAGGGCATGGCAGAAGCTTAATATGCATGTCAGAAGGCTAAATAAAATTCCTTCAAGAAAGAAGTTGGTGTTAACTAACCAATGTTACTCAGAGAACATGACTATAACTATAATTCGTTCATGCAGGAGTTGAATCAGAGAAATCCAAATAATAATGGAATGTTGAAAATTAATATCATCATAATATGCGATGGCAAGTATGCAAATTAGACAAAGAAAAACTCCTGGATGGAGTCAAATCCATGAACATCCTAAGATAATGGAAGAAGAAATCATGAGATAGATATCAAGATAATA